>CP106726.1:106860-143919 GCA_025506655.1 Gossypium rotundifolium
TGGATTCAAACCTAAGCCTCCCTCACACCGCGGGCCCACTTTCCAAGGCCCAAGGCCCTTACCACTTTCCAAAATTCTTGTGATTAAATCCTCCAACAAATTTTCAAGGCCTATCTTGACTAGCTCCTTTTAAGAATTAAAATCTCATATTTTTCTAAGGCATTCTCCTACATTCTAGAATTCCCAAAACCCCAAAACACACTAACCACACATAGCATGCTACCACATACAATTAAGTTAAAATGCCTAACCCCTAGATCTCAGATATTACAAAGATTACCTTATAACAAATCATATTTATATCTTAATATTCATGCTTATAAACAACTCACATGATAACCATACTCAAAATCTAAATATGAAATACACACACAACATAATTGAGAAAATAAAGCATTGAAGCTAAAGACATTAATAATAAGCCATTTTTGCATGGCTAATACATATATATATATATAAACACCCAAAACTCATAGCTCAAAACATAATCTACCATATACATGCCTTTAGTCTAAAAATCAAACTCAAAAGTACCAAAATAGATTGATAGTATGGATGACTTCGTTGATTAGATCCTAAAATTTGAGTATTGATATGATCGTGTTTTGGTGCTTAACTTGTGTATAATTAAAATTTTGCATGATTAGTATAGTCTTGAGAAGACTTGAGAACTATTCTAATTAGAATAAATTTTAGTAAGGAGTATTTAATTGAAGTGGAGCAAGTGACTATGAGGTTTAAGTAGATTTAAGTGATAAAACTAGCATAAGATGAGTTAGTAGCAAGGTGGAGTTAGATGCATGTTTGCTTGAGGAGAGGTTCAATCTCCTAGCATGCATTTTGAAAGCTTTTATTTTTGCTTTCCTTAGCAAGTGTCGGTCATGGATAAGGTTAAGGGATGAGTTGAATATTATTTTGGTAAGAAGACCAAAGGAAAAAGGTAAGTAAAGGTTTAAGGAAAAGAATCTCATGAATTAAGGTGATAAGGGGACATAAGGCATGAAACAAGGGCTTTGTTTTGGAAAGCTTTGAATGGCTAATTGTCCATGAACTTGGACCATTTTGGGGCTAGGGAGGTTGGCTGAATTTTGTTAGTAGTTTGATAGGGATTAGGAGCTAGTTTAGTCATTTGGTTTTTTTTTCTCAAAGCTTGTTTCTCTCTAATTCTCCTTTTAGTAATGTTTATTGGACAAAAGGTAAACCATTTTTCTCTTTTCTTTTGGCCATTTGAGTTTTGACCATTTTGGTCTTATTTTGTCTATTCTCTAAAACCATTCCTCCTAGTGCCGAAATCACTAAGGCATTGAAAGGCCATCTTTTTTCTTTTCACCCTTCCAAATGCACAAAGCCTCAAATTCAATTCTTTGTTCATCTCCTATTTTTGAAAAAACCAAACATAAACACCTCTCTTTATTCTTTTTGTTCTTCTTCTTTCTTTTTGTTAAGAACACTCAAACATCACCATTTTCCAAAACCTTTCATCATGGCTGAATGTTGATGGTAAAACCTTGACTAATCTTTCTTTTATTTTAATCTTTCTCCTTCAATCAAATCCTTCTTTCTTTGTAGTGGTATAGTGGAGTGCCGATTTTTTTCTACATCTTAAGTTGATCATAGCTATTATAGATCGTGAAAAAGGAGATTTCATCACCAAGGTAAGGGATTATTTAAAAGAGATTCTATTATTATCCTTCTATTATGATAAGATTGTATTGATTAAATCGATTTTATCGTAGGGACTCTATCAATTGACTTCCACCTTTTGACGAAAAGAATTGTGGTAAGCCAATCTCACTCTTAAAATCAATTGGTGGTGATAAGGAAATATTAGTTTGACTAACAATTATTTGTCAATGGCGGCAATCAAAATAGGGACAAAAAGGGCAAAATAGTGTTCAAAAGAGGGTGGTTTTGTTATTCCCCTAAGTTTAAGAGAAGGACTGCTTCAAGAATTGAGATTTTCCACCGGGTTGTGGACCTCATCCGGAAAAATCAATTATTCAAGTCGACGCATTCTCAACCATTGTTTCATCGTGGTAATCAACCTTTGATCGGAGAAATCGCAAATAGTGGTTGTTTGAGATTCCAGGGTAAGATCTAGATCGCTCAATATTAGAATAGTTTAATATTAAATTTTAGTGTTCTAATCTTTTGTAATGTGTGTTTAGATATCGTTGCGGAGAGTGTAGTTTCACAATAATCGTGTGTAATCTCACATGTATCTCATGGGTTAGATGACTACAAGAGTAAAAGTTGGATTAAAATCATAAAGTTGGTGAAATCGAAAAATATGGTATTATCGAAACTTTAGTGTTAAGATCATGGAATCAGATAAGATCATGAAAATTTTGAAATCGCCTTAATGGCTAAAATGATAATAAGTGAAAATTGGCCATATATGATATTTGGCAAATTTATATATGATATTTGGCAAATTTGGGCATATATGACATTTGATAAATTTATATATGATATTTGGCAAATTTAATATGTGATATTTGATAAATTTGAGCCATATATGATATTTGACAAATTTATATGTGATATTTGATAAATTTGGGCATATATGATATTTGACAAATTTTAAATGTGATATTTGATAAATTTGAGCCATATGTGATATTTGACAAATTTGGGCCATATGTGATATTTGACAAATTTATATGTGATATTTGATGAATTTAAATATATATATTTGAGAATTTAATATATGTGATAATCGATAAATGGGCCATAAGTAAAATTGATAATTGGGCCATTTATGATAATTGATAAATGGGTTATATGTGATATGTGTTTTAATAGGCCAAAATTGATAAATTATAATATGGTTTTCTTTACAAATATTTTGTTATGCATAAACATGATTAAATGGGGGATAATGAAAAAGAAGAAAGGCTTGATGCCAAAATTTTAGATAGGTGACTGTCAACGATGGTCGCTGTTCAAATTAGATCGGTGGTTCTACCACAATTATTTAAATGGGCCCACAAATATTATATTGGGCTTAAAGCCTACTTTGGTGTGTTTGGGGTGGGGACTAAAGCTCCCACAGTGTACTTTGGAACGGGTGTTAAGGATGAAAATCTAGGTTTGGTTTTGGGAATTGCATATCATTTGCATTTTTTATGCTAAAATTTATTATATTTGAAATGGGCTTAGGCCCAAATAAATGCTTAAATGGTCTTGGCCTAAGTGGAGTATGGTAAGGGTTACATTCGAAGTTCTATAACTCACCCCATTTTTTATCCCTCTCAAGTAATAACAATTGATGGAGACTTGGGCCTGAGATGACTTCATGGGGAGGCTATACCTTAAATTGTGGTTTATAAAACTTTAAGACTTCTTTTATAATTTTTATTAAGTACTATTTTTAATGGCGATGTAATAAGGCCTTTTTAATTATGGATTTTATTATGGATGGATTTATTATGTTTTAGTTTTATTAAGTTGGTTTGATTTAGTTTTTCATAAATATTTTTTTAAAACTTTCATATAAAATAAAGGTTTTTCTTAAATATCTTTAAACCTTAGGAATTCCTTAACTCTTCTTAGAATATTTTGATTAAATAAATTTCAAAATTTTAATCAAATACTACTCTATAGATCCAATGATAATCTCTTGTGTTTTTAATCAAGGATTTCAAAAACCTCGATTTTTCGATAAAGTCATTTCTTAATCATTTTAGAATTTGATTTCTACTTAAATGATTTGAATGTACGTTAAATTTGTGTGGCATGCCAAAATCTGGGCTTAATGCATAGGCCGTTTGGGGTGTTATATTTTATGGTATCGAGCTCAATTTAAAACCTCGATGTGGTTTGGGTTCAACAATGATTTTGTTTAAAAAACCACTTAAATTTCTAGACTTTATGTTTTAAAGGTAGTATGGCACCACGAAGCGTCCACCAAGTCAAGTAAGTATGTTCAAAATATTTATTTATTAAATGTTTATTTTGTGATGAGACCTAAGGAACACTCTAGAACTTCTAGTTTTAAGTGTTGAAAATGATAGAGATCGAGACTATAGGATGTGATTACGAAAACAACCCTATCTCTTATATCTCATAAAATATCGTTAATAAACACCAAATAATATCCCGATTCATAAAACTTGTAATTAGATTAAAGCAAATTAGTCAATATGAGCACTAGAGGATGTGGTTGGGACACGAGATTAACGTTAGAGGACGAGGTGCTCGCCAAACTCCGGGTCATATACCGAAATGGATGCACTTGGCCATTTGAGAGCAAACCGGATCTCATGATCATAAGAATGAGGATAATGCTTTGATTCAAGCAATGTTGGTAGTCTTAGAAAAGAGAATGGAGCTTAACTAGGCCGAGTCTGGATTAATATCGAACAACTCAAGTCTAGTGGTGTAGTTTTTAGAGGTTCCTGGTGTAGCTCCAATGTGGGCGTAATTTGGCTTAAGGTCAGATGAATTATGGATGATTTGGAGTGCAACCCGAAAGGTAAACCGAGAGGAACGTTTTGTTAAGAGACGAGGTGTATCAATGGTGGCTTACGTCGAGAAGGCACCGAGGTCGATTGGTTAATTGGGATTTTTTAAAGCTACTTTCCGGGAAGTACGCAACAAGTTATGGAGATCCCGGGAAAGAATTTGAATTTGGTTCAAGGAAGTAAGATCGGGCCTTACGAAGGAATTTCTTCGCTTGAGTCGTTATGCTCGTATTTAAGTGTAGACTAATCAGAAGCGAGGTACGCTTTGAGGATGGATTGAATGATGAGGGTACCGATAGCCCCACAAAAGTATGGACTTTACCTCACTTGTAAAGAAAGCTAAGATAGCCAAAGAGGCTAAGAATTAACGCCGTAACCGGAAAAGTAAGAGGCCCGTAATGATGAGCCGCCTGTTAGGGCACCTATGACTACCAATCGATTCAAGAATGTGCCGACTATGGAAGATGACACCTGAGAATGTTGGAGAAAACCGGCCTATTTTAAATGTGGATCCAAGGATCATCGCTTAAGAATTGTCCTCGAGACGAAACGACTAAGCTCATAAACCCGAGGCTCACCAAAGAGGTATTCACACCACCAAGAGGTCGTGGACCGTGTGGTGGTAATGGTAACGGACGTGGGACAAAATTGGTTGAGGTAATGGTGTTAAAGGTAACCGGAGGAAAGAGTTGTGATTGGTCTTGGCCAAGCGTCGGAGGACGCGATGCACCTGATGTGATAACGGACGCTCTTCATCTTCGATGTACTTAATTCCTTTGTTAGATATCGGATCTACCCACTCGTATGTTGCTGTGCTATATCTAGAAACCTAAATATTAGATCCGAGATTACCGATAGAGAATTTGGGATTAGTCCTTTAGGAAACCAAGAATAGTGAATAAATTATTCGTAGATGGCCTTAGAGGTTCAAAAAAAGGTATTTTAGCGATTTGATGGAATTACCTTTCGAAGTTTGATCTTATTTTGGGCATGGATTGGTTAGTGAAGCATCGGGCGAATTGGATTGCCAAAAGCAATGTCAATTAGACCGTGGATGATGAGGAGGTAATAATGATAAAAAGAAGAAACTTTTGGCAAATGTGGTATCCCTTTGAAGGCAAAAAAGTTGGTGGAAAGGGAATAGGCATTCTTAGCATTCATCGTTGCTTTGGATGCCAAGGATTTATCAATAGGTGTGAGAACTGAAAGGAAAAATGTCTTTCCCAAGAACTTTTTGGTCCACCTCCATCGTAAGTAGAATTTGGCATTGAGCTTTTGCTCAGAATCGCCCTGTCCATTGCTCCTTATGAATGGCACCAAGGAGTTAGTGGAGCTTAAAGTTCAAATTCAAGAACGGTAAGTGTGTTCCAGCACCGGGTTTTGTTCGCCAAGAAGGGATGGGTCATGGTTGGCATTGATTATAGATAGTTGAATAAATTGAATCAAGAATAGGTATCCATCAAGAATCGATGACCTATTTGATCAATTAAGAGGTTTCATTTTTCCAAGATTGATTTGAGATCGTTATCATCAACTCAAGGTGAAAAAGGCGATATTCATAAGATGGCATTTAATGATGGACATTATGAGTTTTAGTGATGCCGCTTGGTTTGACTAATGCACCAAATTGATTTATGGACATGATGAACCAAGTCTTTCAAATTTAATTTAGACCGGTTCGTAGTAGTGTTCATAGATGACATCTTGGTATATTCGAGGAATGAAGAAGAGCATGACTCTTCATCCAAACCGTGTTGCAAATTTTATGAGATAAGCAACTTTATGCCAAATTTAGTAAGTGTGAATTTTGGTTGAAGGAAGTGACTTTCTTGGGTTGTAGTGTCACCAAGGAATAAGAGTTGATCCTAAAGGTAGAGGTAGTTGGATTGGAAACCGCCAAAGTCAAGGAGTGAGATCCCAAGTTTCTTTTGGTTTACGGTTATTATAGATGCTTTCTTGAGGGTTTTTTGATTGCGCACCCTAACTAAGTTGTTCTAAGGAAGTACCGGTATGTATGGACCGAGAAACAACAAGAAAGTTTCAGAAATTGAAGAAGATTCTAACGGAAGTGCCAGATCGATTCAACCAGAGGCCGTAAAAGAGTTTACTGTTTCGTGATGTGTCACAATGGGTTTAGGATGTAACGATGCAAAGTGGAAAAGTGGTAGCTTATGCTTCTAATTGGGCCGGATGAAGCCAATTATCCTACTCATGATTTGGAGTTCTATAGTGTTTGCATTAAATATTTGGAGATATTATCTTTACAAAGGAGAAGTCAATCATTTATATGGACCATAAGAGTCTTAAGTATCTCCTTACCCAAAAGGAGTTGAATTTAAGACAATGGAGATGGGTGGAATTATTAAAGGATTATGATTTTCAATCGAGTATCATCCCGAAAGGCTAATGTTTGGGGTCGTTGAGTTGTAAGGTTGTATCGGAGTTAAGAGCAATGTTTGCTCATCTCCCGTATAAGGATGGCCTTTGTTAGCTAAACTTGGTGAAACCTCGTGGTTGGAACAAATCAAAGAAAAGCAATTTTTGATGAAAAGGGGTCCTTTAATAAAAGTCGGAAAGTGGTGTAATAGGAGATTTTGGTTTGAACAAAGATGGTACCGTGGTTTTCATGGAAGGGTTTGGCGTTCAAGATTCAGATTTGAGGCAAATGATTCTTCTGAGGTGTATAGTAGCCCTTATGCTATGCACCCGGAAGGAAATAAGATGTATCGATCTCTCGGAATGTGACAGGCCAAAGTTAAAACGGAAGTTACCGATTTTGTGGGAAAGTGTTTGACTTGTCAACAAGTAAAGGCAGATGATATAGTCCTTTCGTGGAGAGGTCAAAATGTATGCGAAGTTGCCCAATCGCCTCACGAGGAAGAAACAAGACTTCGTGAAATAATTTGAAAAAATATGTATGTTTTTAAGCTTATAGGAATTTATTTAGAGGATGGTTTAAGGGAATGGTGGTTTAGAAATGAAGGGACATTTTAGATGTTAGAATAATATGTTAGGTATGACAACGAAAGCAAATGATAGATGATAGATTGATAGATTGGTGGAAAATGGAAGAAAGAACTTAAATGTAAATGATTCAACGTTAACAAACGTCACCCCGGCTTGTATAATGTTTAAGGGAAAAAATGGTAGTCGTTGATGGACCAAAGACCCTTTATCAAGAGTGATAAGAACCATGGTATAAATGAATGAAAGAACAAGTGATAGACGCCACAAGCACAACTCGATAAGTGTATGAAACTTATACAAAATCAAGAGGAGATAACTCACCAATGAACAAATGTTCATATATGTTTTATCAAAACTTAACCCCCTTACAAATGAAAAACAACAAGTATTTATAGGCCTATGGAAGAGCTAGCCAAATAGTCACTAATAAAGCTTAAAGACTAAGTAAATGTGGTTAGATTAAGCTAGAAAAATCGGAAGAAAACCCTTGGTTTGCTTAGCAAAATTTGGCTGAATGTGGCCTTGTAAGCTTAAAAATTCGTTTGGATGTATATGGCATCAATGGCACTCCAATGGACATGTTTCTAGAAGATTATTCGTCCCAAAAATTCGTCCAAGTCCAAGTTCAGCCTTTGGAGATGTTAATGGGCGCTTTTAGAAGAAAAATGAAATTTTAAGTCACTTGAAGATGCATGCAGCAGCTAGGTACGTCCCATGCATTAATTGAGCTCTTAATTTGGTCTCTTTTGGCTGAAAAGTGTCTAGCAATAAAGGAGAACGGAGTAGCCCACTTGGATATGTAAATTCAGCCATTTGGGATGTTTTAAAGTCTTCTTAATGAAGAAGGAAGTGGTGAACGAATTTGGACAAGAAAGGAGTGAAAAGGCTTGTCTAGCTTCTACCAACATTGGGAATGAGCTGCACCTTTGGTTGAGAAGTTTCCAGCATTAAAACTCTTCTTTGAACAACTTTCATGTGGTTTAATTCAGCCCTTAAATCCCCTTGGACGTTCATGACTCCAACCATGCATGTATTTCTTCATTCGTTGTAAGGGTTCATGCATCATGCATTTAACTCCTCCATGCATGTGTCTTCATGGAATTATTTTTCCAACTGAATAGACACCTTGATAATCCAAAATCAGCAGCATTTAACCATGCTTCCAACCCCCATGCACCTCCATGGTTCCTTGATGTATTCTACAGGTACATTGCACCTAGGTATGTATCTCTTAAATGTGCTCCATAGATTCTTTGAACCTAAAAGGAATGAATGCATGTTAATTCAAGCCAAATCAGATGTATAACAATTAAACACATCCATGACACCTCAAGGGACGTTTAGGACAAATTAAACACACCATTTGCTTCATTGAATTTTCAAGAACTAAATTAACTAAAAAAATCCATTTAATTTAACTTTAAAATAACTTTAAAACATGCAATAAAATGTGAAAATTAATTTAGACTAAGAAAAATTAAATTGGACACTAAATAAAATATTTAGACACATTTATTTTCTGAGAAAAAATTAAATAAATTAAAACTTAATTTATTTAAAGCAATAAAATTAAAGAATCACCAATGAGTCAAGTGAGCCGAGTGAGCTCAAATTGAGCTAGAATGAGCTAATCCATTTCAATTGGAAATTGCATGAAGATGCACATGAGCTCCATTTACTTTTGAAACGATGAATTTGAGCTTTGATTTGTAAATGTTTGGTGCCCGGGCATGCCCGATCATCCCTCCCTCTTCAAGAATTCTCCTCAAATCAATTGATTTTCCTAACAAAATTCATTTTGACCGATTTTCCTCGATCAAATGGGATGGATGATAATCTCAACACCAAAAAGATAAGCATGAGTTAACAAGAGTTGTATCAAAATAATTTAATTATGAACAAACCAAACTAATAATTCATGCAAAACAGCATAATCACATTATCGCACAAAATGAACAATGCCTTGTCAAATATTTGGAAATTAATGGAATAAGTTCATGACATGCATTCATTCAAAGGGATACCACAAGTCAAATCCAAATAAATAACAATGGATGAGATAGTCGTCATAAGCAAGTAATGAAGAAAACGATATGGCACATGAAATTTATCAACCAATTCTTGCATTGAACGATATATAACATCACTTGCACATGAATCATAAAACTTATTAAACACACGAATCCTTTTGTCAATCATCAAATCGATAGCCCAACAAAAGTAGGATAGGACATTTATACAATTCAAGGTCTAGATGATTTACAAAATAGAAATCAATGATGTGTTCTTTCAATATCCAAAGAGAACAATGACTTCCAAAATTTTCAAGGGATTGCTCATATGGCTTAATATGGATTCTTTCACACCTAAACTCATCAAAATTATTGAACTCAAAAATCCTTTCATCCTTCATCGAAAGATAGCTCACAAATAGTCATAATAGAATGATTAAACTTAGCATGATCTAAAATGTTTTACAACAATAAATCAAAGAACCAAATTATCAAGGCAAAGCTCCACTTTTCAAAGAGATCACAAAGGTGTCAACAAGTTCAAAACGACCTTTTCGCAGAAACAAAGATCATTCTTACCTTGTTCACGCAATATAAACCTTCTCCTTAGGCAAGTAATGTAGTCAAAGCTTTGAGTTTGATTCAACATCTTTCAAATGGATTTTAAATCTCAAATACAACCACAAAATTTGTTTAAGGAGCAAATAAAATTGTAGACAAAATAAACAAATTTTGCCATCTTACTCAAAAACCAAGTATCAAAAAGATAAAAGTCTTTCAAACTTACCAGATGATTCTTGAGTTTTCCATAGCACAAATTAGAACGTATTCCCTTTGAAAGACATGCCTTGATTATTTAAAACAAGATGTGACAATGGTTTCAAAAATCAAACTTGCTAAACCAAAAGGAATTATGTAAGTTCAAGATTGAATGATCAAAACTTTAACGTGCTTCAAAATAGATTTACAAAGACTCCACGATTCCGTGATAAAAAAATGGCTTAACCTCAATAACCACAATCAAACAGACGGGATTAAGAGAAAATCATCGTAATACTTACTTGAGTCTTGCATCCGTTGAATAACGTCCACCTTCATTACCATCTTTAAAATATCACAAGGGATCGAGGGATGGTAAATGAATATCATTCTCATGGCTACAATCTTTAGAAGAATTTGGTGGAGACGGATCGCTTTGATACACTTACCTTCCTTACCTTCCAAAGATGGTTCGAACTTAATTTTTCAACCAAAGAAAAATGTCGCCTTCCCGGAGGTATTGAAGTTGATAATCATCGCTTGGTTCCTCAGAAAAAACAAAGAAACAAAAGAAGAACAAACAACCAAAGAGTTGGTCAAAAATCACTTTTTTTCTTCATTTTGTTCTCTCGCTTTTTTCTCAAGATCTTTTTCTTTTTCAATCTCTTTTCAATTTTTTTGATTTCAATTTCTTTTCTTTCTTTTTTTTTTCTTCCTTTTCATTTTTTTTCTCGATTTCTTTTTCTCTCACGATCTCTTTTTTTTTTCTTTTCTTTTATTTTCTTTTTTTTCTTTCATTTGGAGTAACAACAAGAAGATGATTCAAAAGATTCAAAAATACAAGGATTAGACTCCAAGATCAAGCAATATTCTCATAGATGTCCTTTTTCGGAAGATACTTCAGACGGACTTCTTTGAATCATAAGATGGAAACTTTGTGCCTTGGTCATCACCATAAAAACTTCAAAATTCATTTTCCTTCACCCATTCCTTCGTCGAATAGGAATCTTGATTTGAACCACTTCGAGAATGATCTTTTGTAGCGTTACTTATAGCTTTTTCTCGCTCATTACCTCGGATTCAAACTCATTTCTTGTTTCTTCCATCTTGAAGGCCTTGTTTAACATGAGTCTTGATAAGAGTCTCTTCGAATAGTTTTTGGATGTATATCGCGGGAAGAACTCGAATTGCCTTCCCGACTTGATGAAATCTTTCGATCAAAAATGCTTTCCATTTCACTTAACAAGTATTGGAAGCTTGCCTGAGAATCCTTCGTGACATCTTTGTTGTTGAAAATAAAATATGTTATACAAAAAAATAGATAGAAAAGAGAAAATACCTTACCACAAAATTCTCACGAGTCACCGAAAGAAAATCACTCACACTTGTGTTTAACTCAGATGATGGCTTTTTCTTTGATGATTTCACTCGGCCTTTTACCGCTTCTATCTCGCCTCACAAATTGCATTTTATTTCAAGACTCATCGGGCTTGAGGGTCACCTTCAAAGGGGTTTCAAGGGATTGATGTCGATAGGGGAGGCTAAACAAAAGAAAAATTTGGTTATCGGGTAGTCTAAAGGGTAAGAAAAAAAGAATTTGGGAGGTCGAGGTAGAAGATGAAAAGGGTAGAAATGAAAGTCTTGAGATCAAATGAAGAGATGAAGTTCAAAAGCAAAACTTTAAAAATTTTCCAAGTTTTTTTTTACCACTTTTTTAACTTTATATATTTTTTTCAATTTTCTTTTTTTCTTTTTTTTCAATTTTTTCACTTCACATACAATATATTGAAATAAAGAATGAAAATTACAACTTACAATTTTTTCAATTTTTTCACTTACAAACCTATTTTGGCTTTCTAGGTAGTCAAAATTTCGCTTTATAGCTCGATACCAAATGATATACCCCTTTGGGAGAGTGAAATGTATGCAGTTGCCCAATCGCTCACGAGGAAGAAACAAGACTTCGAAATAATTTGAAAAATATTATGTTTTTGGGCTTATAGGAATTTATTTAGAGGATTTAAGTTTTGATAAAACATATATGAACATTTGTTCATTGAGTGAGTTATCTCCTCTTCGATTTTGTACAAGTTTCATAGACTTATCGAAATGTGGCTTGTATGCCTACACTTGTTCTTTCATTCATTTATACCATCGATTCTTATCACTCTTGATAATGTGTCTTTGGTCCATCAACAACTACCATTTTTTTCACCTTAAACATTATAGAAACCGGGGTGACGTTTGTTAACGTTGAATCATTTGCTTAAGTTCTTTCTTCTATTTTCCACCAATCTATCAATCTATCATCTATCATTTGCTTTCGTTGTCAAAAACCTATCATTCTAACATCTAAACTATCCCTTTCATTTCTAAACCACCATTCCTAACTTAAACCATCCTCTAAATAAATTCCCTATAAGCCCCAAACACATACATATTTTTTTCAAATTATTTCCCAAGTCTTTTTCCCTTTGTAACATTGGGAAACTCGAATATTTGAACTTTCCCCGAGGCGACAGATCAAGAGAACATCAATTACCGCCGGGATTGTTACAACCAAAGAAAGATTCCATTATAGAAATGGGGAATAACGATGGATTTTGTTAAGGTTACCCTTAACACCTACTAAGAAAGATTCGCCCGGTGGTAGTAGATCGATTAACGAAGACCGCCATTTTCTACCGTTTGTACGATTACTTGTTGAAAATGTTGGCTAAATCAGATGTATCTAAAATCGGATTGCATGGGGTACCAAAGGTTCATCATACGCGGGATCCTAGGTTTACATCACGATTTTGGAAAGCTTAATGAGGCTCGGGTACAAAGTTAAACTTCCGGCTTTTCACCCTCAATGATTGGTCAAAAAAGAGTAATCCCGATTTTGGAAGACATGTTAAGAGGTTGTGTGATCGATTCAGAGGTAGTTGGGAGGATTTTCACCGTTAAGGTAGTTTGGTATAACAAAGTTATCAATCCAAAGATTTAGATGGTAGCCTATGAAGCGTTATATGATCGTAGGTGTTGTACTCCTACTTGTTGGACCTAATTAGGGAACGACAAACTTTGGGTCCCGAATTGATATTAGAGACTAAAAAGAAAAGGTAATTCGAAAGGGCTAAAAGAAGCTTGATAGACAAAAGTCGATGCAGATCCGGTAAAGATATCGAGTTTACGGAGATCGGTCTTTTGAAAGTTTCACCGTGGAAAAGATTTTATTCTAAGGAAAGGCAAGTTGAGCCCTAGGTTCATTGGGCCCCAAAGGGTTTGGTGTAGGACCAAGGGCCTATCAACTTGATTTACCTCCGAATTGAGTTAGATTCATAAGGTTTCCATGTTTTCTATGTCAGCGCCATAGATCGGAATCGCACATAAAATCGGTAGAAGAAGTGGAATTAAGGCCGATTTGACTTTCGAGGAGGAACCAAAGGAGAATCTTAGATCGAGATGTTAAGGTGTTAAAAAGAAGACCGTACCATTGGTTAAGGTTTTAGGCGAATCAAGTGGAGGAAGCTACTTGGGAGCCCGAGGATGCAATTCGACAAGAATATCCTCATTCTTTACCGGTAAATTTAGAGGATGAAATTTTCTTTAAGGAGGGTAGAGTTGTAACATCCTAAAATTTGAGTAATGATATGATGGTGTTTTGGTGCTTAACTTGTGTATAATTAAAATTTTGCATGATTAGTATAGTCTTGAGAAGACTTGAGAACTATTCGAATTAGAATAAATTTTAGTAAGGAGTATTTAATTGAAGTGGAGCAAGTGACTTTGAGGTTTAAGTAGATTTAAGTGATAAAAACTAGCATAAGATGAGCTAGTAGCAAGGTGGAGTTATGATGCATGTTTGCGAGGGGAGAGGTTCAATCTCCTAGCATGCATTTTGAAAGATTTTATTTTGCTTTCCTCTTAGCAAGTGTTAGTCATGGATAAGGTTAAGGGATGAGTTGGATATCATTTTTGGTAAGAAGACCAAAGGAAAAGGTAAGTAAAGGTTTAAGGAAAAGAATCTCATGAATTAAGGTGATAAGGGACATAAGGCATGAAATAAAGGCTTTGTTTTGGAAAGCTTTGAATGGCTAATTGTCCATGAACTTGGACGGTTTTTGGGGCTGGGAGGTTGGCTGGATTTTGTAGTAGTTTGATAGGGATTAGGAGCTAGTTTAGTCATTTGGGGTTTTTTTTCTCAAAGCTTGTTTTCTCTAATTTCTCCTTTAGGAATGTTTATTGGACAAAAGGTAAACCATTTTTTTCTTTTCTTTTGGCCACTTGAGTTTTGACCATTTTGGTCTTATTTTGTCTATTTTCTCAAACCATTCCTCCTAGTGCCAAATCACCAAGGCATTGGGCTATCTTCTTTTTCTTTTCACCCTTATCGAATGCACACAAGCCTCAAATTCAATTCTTTATTCATCTCCCATTTTTGAAAAGAACCAAAATAAAACACCTCTCTTTATTCTTTTTGTTCTTCTTTCTTTCTTTTGTTAAGAACACTCAAACATCACCATTTTCCAAAACCTTTCATCATGGCTTAATGTTGATGGTAAAACCTTGAATCTTTCTTTTATTTTTAATCTTTTCTCCTTCAATCAAATCCTTCTTTCTTTGTAATGGTATAGGGAGTGCTGATTTTTTTCTACATCTTAAGTTGATCATAGCTATTATAGATTGGGTGAAAAGGAGATTTCATCACCAAGGTAAGGGATTATTTCAAAAGAGATTCTATTATTATCCTTCTATTATGATAAGATTGTATTGATTAAATCGATTTTATCATAGGACTCTATCAATTGACTTCCACCTTTTAAACGAAAAGAATCTTGTGGTAAGCCAATCTCACTCTTAAAATCAATTGGTGGTGATAAGGAAATATTAGTTTGACTAACAATTATTTGTCAATGGAGGCAATCAAAATAAGGACAAAAGGGCGCTTAATAGTGTTCTAAAGGGTGGTTCTGTTATTCCCTAAGTTTAAGAGAAGGACTGTTTTGGGAATTTGAGATTTTCCACCGGTTGTGGACCCTCATCCTGAAAATCAATTATTCAAGTCCATTTATCCCCAACCATTGTTTACTCGTGGTAATGAACCTTTGATCGGAGAGAAATTGCAAATAGTGGTTGTTCAAGATTCCGAGGGTAAGATCTAGATCGCATAATATTAGAATAGTTTAATATTAAATTTTAGTGTTCTAATCCTTCGAATGTGTGTTTAGATATTGATGAAGGGGAGAGTGTAGTTCTCACCATAATCGGTGTGTAATCTCACACCGTATCTCATGGGTTAGATGACTATACAAGAGTAAAAGGGATTAAAATTGCAAAGTTGGTGAAATTGGAAAATATGGTATTATCGACACTTTAGTGTTAAGATCATGGAATTGGTATTAAGATCGTGAAAATTTTGAAATTGCCCTTAATGGCTAAAATGATAATAAGTGAAAATTGGGCCATATATGATATTTGGCAAATTTGGGCCATATATGATATTTGATAAATTTAAATATATTTATATTTGAAAAATTTGAGCCATATATGATATTTGGCAAATTTTAAATATGTGATATTTGATAAATTTAAATATATGATATTTGACAAATTTGGGCCATTGATATTTGATAAATTTTATATGTGATATTTGACAAATGTGGGCCATATGTGATATTTGATGAATTTTTAAATATCCGATATTTGATGAATTTGGCCCATATATATTTGAGAATTTAAATATTGATAATCGATAAATGGGCCATAAGTGAAATTTGATAATTGGGCCATTTATGATAATTGATAAATGGGTTATATGTGATATGTGTTTTAATGGACCAAAATTGATAAATTATAATATGGTTTTTACAAATATTTTGTTATGCATAAACATGATTGCATGGGTTGGGATCAATGATGAAGAGAAGAAAGGCTTGATGCCAAAATTCTAGATAGGTGACTCACACGATGGCTGCTGCCCAAAATCTAATCTGGTTCACCACAATTATTTAAATGGGGCCACAAATATTATATTGGGCTTAAAGCCTACTTTGGTGTGTTAAGGGTGGGTGACTAAAGCTCCCCCAAATGGTTGGTACGGGGTGTGTAAGGGATAGAAATCTAGGTTTGGTTTTGGGAATTGCATATCATTTGCATTTTTTTATGCTAAAATTTATTATATTTGAAATGGGCTTAGGCCCAAATAAATGCTTAAATGGTCTTGGCCCTGGAGTATGGTAAGTGAGTTACACACCAGTTCTAAGTAACTCACCCCAATTTTTTTACCCCTCTCAAATAAAATTGATGGAGATTTCAAATTTAATAATTACAAAAAGGGGTTTATAAAATTAAGACCTTTTTAAATTCTTTTTTTAATTAAAAGGCCTTTTTAATTATGGATTTTATTATGTGGATGGATTTATTATGTTTTAGTTTTATTGTTGGATTGATTTAGTTTTTCATAAATGTTTTTTTAAACTTTCGATAAAATAAAGGTTTTTCTTAAATATCTTTAGAACTTAGGAAATCCTTTAACTCTTCGTTAGAGTATTTTGATTAAATAAATTTCAAAATTTTAATCAAATACTACCCATAGATTCAATGATAATCTTTGTTTTTAATCAAGGATTTCAAATAAACCTCGATTTTACGATAAAGTCATTCTCTTAATCGTTTTGGAATTTGATTTCTACTTGTTAAATGATTTGAATGTACGCTAAATTTGTGTGGCATGCCAAAATTTGTTAACCCTTAAAAATCCCAGTATTTAAATTGCATAAATTGGTGTTTAGATTTTTTTAAGGAATAAAATTTATTAATTGAGAATTTATTGAAGGGAAACAAATGTCATTAGGACTTAAGTTAAATTATGTGCTAAAAAGTGTCATAAGATGAGCATATGGCATGGTGGTATTGGCGCATGGGTTATAGCAAGAGGGAAGAGGTTCAATCCTTGTATAGCACCTAGATGAAATTTTTGTTTTAATTTTTCATGGATAGGAAGTGTCGGAATGATCAATTAAGGTAAGAGTTGACCATATTATTTTTGGTTAGTGTATCAAAGGATTATGGAAATAGAAAATATATGGCATGGAATCAAATACTTAAGGAAAGATAGGGGAACATAAGGCACTTATCAAGGGAAAATTTGAAAGAAATCATGGCCAATTGACCATGTGTTGGACGGATATTGGTAAGGGAGGGAGCCTAATTGTTGAATTAGTTTGGCTAAGAATTTTCTTTTCTCTCTTTGGTCATTCTTTGCACTTTGTGCAAATTTTTATTTCCTCTCCTTTCAACATTCTTCTTGGGAATTTTTGTTTGGTATAGCCAAAATCTTTTGACCATTTGGTCACTTTTATTCATCTTGTTAATTTTCTTTTGTATTCTTTGTAAATCATCCATACCAAAAATCGCCCTTTTTTTCTTTTGCCATGGCCAATGCACTAACTCCTAAAGGTCTATTTTTTCTTTCATCTTCTTTCTCTTTGAAATCAAACTACCTCATCACCATCTCTTTCTCATATTCTAATTATTTCAATCAAAGATTCTTCATCAAACATTCCTTTGGCCGATTGCTAGAGTGCCAAATGTAAATTTATTTTTTCTTTGGTTGCATAGTCAATTCTCCAACCTCACAAACACCTTTCTCAATCTTTTCTTTTCGATCGTGGATCATAAAAGGGGTTCTTTTTTTCATTTTTAATTAGTGATATTATGGCCTAATAGTAATGGTGATTTGAAGGACTTTTGAATCGATATAACATTTATTCTAATAACGCTTTTTCGTATTATTTAGTGCAATAACGAGATCAACAAGTGATTGGGAGAATTTGAAACGTTGGAAACGTTTTATTTTGGTAAGGAAATCAAATCCCACCTTTAAAATCTCTAGTAACATTTGATATTATTTTAGATCTAACTAAAATTTCTTTGGATCTTGAAGACTTTCAAAATAGGGAAGAAAAGGGCGGTTAGTCACGTTAAGAGGGCGGATCCGAAACCCCATTCAAATGAAGAGGTTTTGGAGTCCGGATTTTCCAAGGTTCAGGCCATCTTCCAAGAAAGTCCATTATTCAAGTAAAAAACTTCCGAGCCGTTATATCGTTGGTGGATTTCTCTACCAAAGTCAATAAACGAGGAAAAGCTAAGAATCAAGTGATTCAAAATCAAGAGGGTAAGATTTTGGATTCTATCGATTAAGATTTATTTTACTAAATAGTTGTCTAACGGATCAAAATATGTTTTAGGTGCCGAGGAGCAGAAGGATTAGTACCTGAATGAGGGTGTAATTTCACACTCATTATTTTCCTGGATGTCAAATTTCAGATAAGTAAATCAAAAACGATTAGATCGGAAAAAATATTGATATTTTGACAAAAAGAAAAACGCCTTAAATCGGTAAAATTATTAAAATGCCCTCGAGAAATTTTTTCGTTATTATGTAAATTGATGTTTCTTAAATTGGGCCAAAACACTCTAGTTCTAGAATGGGCCAAAGCCCACTAAATTGCTAAATGACAAATTGCTATATTATGTTTATGGGCCAAATGAAATGATAAAACCCACCAAGTATGCATTATTAAGAAATTTTATATTTTGTACGCATCGACATGGGGTGGGATATATGAAAGAAGAATGGCCACCAAATATCTAGTTCTAAGGGTTTCCCACAATAATTTATTTCTAGTTCTTGGGCTCGCCACAATAATGGCTTATTACCTCTAGTTTTGGTTTTGCCACAATTATAAAAAGGCTTGATGCCTAACGATTGGGTGATGGCTGGTGGTTGACTTGATCCCCAGTGTGATGGTTGGTAATTTAAAGGGATGGATATTAGGTTTGGGTTGGGAATTAATTTTACATGCATTTTTAATTGTTTTAAATTCATGATATCCGTTGAATTCCAATTGGGCTCAAGCCCAAAGATAATATTTGATCCGCCCAATAATGGTGGTAAGTGAGTTACACACGAGTTCTAAGTAACTCACCCCTTTTAATTTCCTTCCATCTCGTAATGGAAATTGATGTGGACTTTGGGAGGATGACTTCATGGAGGCCATACAAAAAAGGTTATTTAAACTCGAACTTTTAATAAATATTTTTTACTATTATGGATTATTGTAATAAGGGCCTCTATAAATAACTTATGGATTTTATGTGTGTTTGGGATTTAAACTAAACTTTGGACTTTTTAATTATGGGTGTGATTTTATGATGTTTTATTAAAATAAATTTGGGTTTTCAAGTTATGGAATTCTTTTATAATTTTTTTAGTTAACTCTTGAACAAACTATTTAAAGGTTTTGATAATACAATGATTTTCAACTAATGTTTTCAAATATTTATCAAATTCAAATACTCTTCTATTTATTTTAAAATCTGAAATTTATATTGAAGTTTTCAACTTATTGCAAATTTAAAGATAACTCGATTCATGTAACAAACCAAATCTAGTCTCAACGCATAGACCGGGTTTGGGGTGTTACATTCGCTTAATGCATAGGCTGAGTTTGAGGTGTTACATTAACGATCCCTAAGCTCGTAGCTTGACCAAAATCTATAAAATGTAAACGAACACATGGAGTAAGCTAACTTAGCTTAGTAAGTCTTAAGCAAATTCAACAAATTGGCTAAATATTCAATCAAGTTAAACCAACAAATTCTTAACATTTATAAAATAATATAACATTTATGTTCTATCATAGTCGAATACCAATGTCCAGATATAGCAAAATATTTATCAACATCTACTTTAAAAGTAGAACTCATCAAATACTCATCACTTAATAAATATATATGTATTTCTATATATGACCAATATCATCTTCCAAGTACATATAAAGTAAGCCCCATAACCAAAGTATGTCTAAATACAATCTCACATATCCGATAACACATATATATAAACATATCTATGTATATAGATATACATACTTGAACATCTTTTAAACAACTCTCATGTTTTCAAATAAACAACATCCACATAACATAATTTATCCACATATCCAAACAACCAAATGTACAAATATTTATTTCATCATTTTATTTGCTCATTGACATCACATATAACGATATGTATGAAAATACATACGTTATGGGCTAATTAACAAAATTCTTTTGCATAAGCTTAAGCTTACTCGATTTGTTCCACAACTTAATCATTTCAGTATCTAAGCTTAGAATTGTAATTCACCGATATAAAACTTGCTAGGCATCCCGAATCAAACACCAAACTAAGCCTGCTAGACCCGAGGTCTAAAATTTATTCACGGCAAATTTACCGCTAGGCAATAAGCCCGATATAGTTCATCGGCACAAGGCCCTAGGCTTGAAGCGATATAGTTCACCAAGACAAGGCTTGCTAGGCTTGAAGTTAATATTGATATTATTAAACCATCTCATACACATTACATATTATTAATATCACGTATCACACATAATTCATATCACTTTAACATATCAAACTCAATTTCATTTAGCTACATTTCATTATTAAATCACCTATCACATTCCTTTGGCCAAATTCATATTTATAAATTTAAAATTCAACATGTAATCAAGGTTATAACCGATATTAACAGATTAAATTACTTATAGACTTACCTCTGATATCGCTTGACGACAAGAACTCGTCGATAACTTTCGCCTTTCCGATCCAAGTCTATTTTTCTTTATTCTTGATCTAAACATATTCAAATTAAGCTCATTCAAGCACATTTCATCTCAATTTAGTCCCAAAAGATAAATAGGCAAATTACCATTTTACCCCTAACATTTACAACTTTTACAATTTAATCCCTATTGTACAAAACACAAAATACACATAATTTGAACTCAATCCCTAAGGGCTGAATCTTCCCCATGGTCATATAAGTCCCTACATTTCATTAATTTTTCATTTTAACCCTCAAAGATTTATTTTCTCAATTTAGCCCTATTTAGCTAAATTAATCAAAATTCAAGAACAAAGTATGTTCATCAATTATCTATCTATCATTTAACACCATAAACATTATGAAACTCAACATAGCATCCATGTAATTTTACATAAACATCATCAATTCACGAAATTGAGACATGTGTTTTAAAGCTCTCAAGCAACGACACAAAATGTAAAAATTATCAAAACCGATGAAAACATACCTTGAATTTAAGCTTAGAAGTGCCAAAATCTAAAAACCAAAGCCTTTCTTCTTTTTCTAATATTCGCCATGAGAGAAGCAAAATGATTGTAATACCCTAAAATTCGAGTATCTAATTTAATGCATGTTTTGGTGCTTAATTTATGACGGAAAAATTTTTTCTTACTTCTTTTCGTAGTTATTATAGTCTTGAAGAAGAGTATAGAATTTTTCGGAGTAGAATAATTTTATTTTTGAGAGTATAATGAAGTGGATTAAGGATATTAATACTTAAGTAAAAATAAGTGTCAAAGTGAAGCATAAGATGAGTAAATGGTAAGGTGGTGATGGCGCATGAGTTATGGCATGAGGGAGTGGTTCAATCCCTTGGTTAGCATCTAGAAATTTTATTTTTGGCTTTAATCCATGCATGTGTCGGCAAGGGATAAGGATGGATGAGTTGTATTGTTTTATTTTGGTAAGTAAGACTAAAGGAAAAGGTAATTTTAACTTATGGTATGGAATCAAGGAACTTTGGATAGATATAGGGACATGAGGCTAGTATCAAGGAAGATGTTTTGGAAACAAATTCAAGGTCATTTGACCAATGAATTTGGACCAATATGGCTAGGGAGGTTGGCGATTTTTGCTAGTAGCTTAGCTAGGTAGGAATTTTGTTTTGGTCATTTCTAGCATCTTGTGCAACTTTGTTTTTCTTTTTTCTCTCAACCTTCTCTTTGGCCGACTTTGTGCTTTTGGTTTACCAAAATTCTTTTGACCATTTGGTCATTTTGCTATCACATTAGTATTCTTTGTATGCCTTTTTATTGTGCGAAAATACAACACCAAAGGTCATTCTTTTTCTTCCTTCCTCCATTGCGAATGTACCTTGCTCTAAACACATCTCTTATTTTCTTTTTCTTCTTTGATAACTGAATCCTCATCATCCCTTTCACTCATCTTTTAATTTTTCTTTTCAATCATCCTATCTCCATAAACATCTCTCATGGCCGAATGTTAGTGTGCCTTTGCAATCATTTTCTTTTCTCTTTGGTTTTTCATAGCAATCTCTCTATTCTTAAGCATCTTTCTCAATCATCTCTTTTCAACCGTGGAGAATAGGTAAGAGTTCTTTTAGTTCATGTTAGTTAATGGTGGTTTTGGAATATGGATGGTGGTAAGAAGTTTTTGAATCAAATACCTGTTCATTCTATTAACGCTCTTTATTATACTTTAGTGCGATAACAAGATCGAAACTCGAGTGTTCGTGGCATCTTGGAACATTTTGGTCGACTCTCTTTTAGAGAAGCAAGAATCTTTGTGGTAAGGAAATCTCACCTTTAAGATCTTTAGTATTTTTGATATATTATTATTAGGATTAACGATCTTTTGATATTGAAGACTTTTAAAATAGGGAAGAAAAGGCGGTGTTTAGTTTTTGTAAGAGGGCGGATCCACTATTTCTCCTAAGTATAAACGAAGGACGCTTTTAGTCCGGATTTTCCATCGGGTTGCGACCATCTACCAAGGAAATCAACTATTTGAAGTAGTTCGATTCGAGCCTTTGTACGTTAGTGGATTCTCTAATAACGAATCGATAAAGGAGGAGAAACCGAAAATTAAAGTGATTCAAAAACAAGAGGGTAAGGATTTGGATCAAATATCAATAACATATTTTTATACATGGTAGTGTCCTAATAAGATTGTATTATGTTTAGGTGTTGAAGAGCGAAGGATTAGTACTCACGATATCGAGGTGTGTAACTTCACACTTTTCTAAGTTTGGATGTTGTTCGTGGTATGGAGTTAAATCGTAAAAACGACTAGATCGGATAAAACGAATAACCGGTACTTGGTGAAATTACATGAAAACGGTTAATATGGTGAAAATTACAAAAGCCCTCGATGAGTTAGATGGTAAAATATAAATTTTCATGTCTTAAAATGGACCGATAAGTTTGATAATTAGTAAATGGGCCAAAAATTATGCTAGTTAATAATGGAATTCGCTTGATTAATAATTGGGTCGAAATCTGTAGATCGAAATTGGCAATTCTCGCTAGATCGATAATGGGTGAAATCGCTAGATCGATAATTGGGAAATTCGCTAGATCGATAATGGTCAAATCTCTTAGATCGATAAATGGGCCAAATTCTACTAGATCGTAAATTTGGGCATAAGATGTTAATTGCTAAATGGGCCAAATGATTGGGCCTTAATAAAAATCAAATATTGACTCTTGTTAATGGGCCTTTTAATAAAATTATGGAGTCATAGACTACTTTGCATACATGTTATGGGTTGGGAAATTAATGAAGAGTAGAAAGGCCTGTTGCAAAATCTAGTTCGTGGCTTTGCCACAAAATTATGCTATTGCCTCTAGTTAGGTGCTCCCACAAAATTAATAAATGGCTATTTGCCTCTAGTTCATGGGCTCACCACAAATAATAATTGGCTCAATGCTCTAGTTCGTGACTTTGTCAAATCTAGTTCAGTGGCTCAACAAATATAAAAAAGGCTCAATGCCTACGATTGGTGTGATGCGGGTGGGTTGACTTGATCCCACAAGTGTGTTGGTTGGTAGGGGTGTGTAGCGGATGGAAATTAGGTTTGGGAGGAAAATACATTTTGCATGCATATTATTATTTATGTTGTTAATTTAATGGGCTTGCCCAAATCCATAACTTGAAAAATCGCCGTGGACAAAGTAAGTGAGTTATACACAGTTCTAAGTAACTCACTCCTCAAATTTTCGCTCGGTAATGGTAATTGCGTGACTTGGGCCGAGGATAACTCGTGGAGGCATAGCAAAACATGGGTTTATTAAACTTGAACTTTTTAATAAGTATTTTACTATTTTGGGTTGATGTAATAAGGGCTCTATTAATATTTCATGGATTTATATGTGGGTTGGTTAAAACTCTATTTTGGACATTTTATTATTGATGATTATATGATGTTTTTCTCAAAATAAAGGTTTTCAAATATATGAAATTCCTTTATAAATATTTTTAGTATTTTAACTCTTATATAATTTACCTAAGATTTTGATAATACGATATTAATGATGTTTTCAACTAATATTTTCTAATATACATCAAATTTAAAATACTCTTTTGATTTTTACAAAACCTTGTACTTAAAAATAATATTGTAGATTTCACCAGAAATTTTTAAGATATCAATTCATGTAAAAACCAAATCCCTTAATGCATGATCGGGTTTGGGTGTTACATTAATTATTAGAGCAGTTCAAAACTCTACTGTGGTTTGGGTTCAAATAATTTCGATGAATTCATTCAATTATGTTTTAAAGATCAGATGGCACCACAAGCATCCAGAATAAGTCAAGTAAGTATTTATTACTTAATGATTACTATGATGATCATAGAACACTTAGAACTTCTAGTTTTAGATGTAAAATGAGAGATTGAGACTATAGGATATGTTAAAAACAACTTTACTCTCAAATCTCATAAAACATCGTTAATAAACTCAAACAATTTTTCGATTCATAAAACTTGTAATCGATAAAATGAATAAGCCATCATGAGCACTAGAGGACGTGGTCGTGGATGCGTAGACGGGCGAGTGAGGCGAGGTGCTACGAAAGCACCAAATAATATGTGAAATGGATGCACCGCATCATTTGAGAGTGAGACGGATCACGCGATCACATGGAAGAAGATAATGCTTTGACACAAGCCATGCGAGTCCTAGAAAGGGTCCGGAACTAGAATTGGGCCAACAACTCGTGGGTCAATTTCGTAACAACTCAAGTCCAATAATGCGTAAGTTTTAGAGGAGTTTCCTGTAGCTCCAAATGTGGTGAATATTGGCTCAAGCTATGGAACGAATTATGGATGATATGGAATGCAATGTTGAGCAAAAATTGAAAGGAGTGTGTCCTTGTTAAGAGAAGCGATCGGTGGCTCATCTCGAGAAGGCAACAAGCGCACGATTACTTGGGAATTCTTTAAAGCCGCCCCAAGGAAAATACGTTGGAACGAAGTTATGTAGCGCTCAAGGAAGGAATTTCAATCTTGTACAAGGAGTAAAACAGAGCAAGATCTGGCGAAGTTTTACGTTTGAGCCGCTATGCTCGAACAATAGTATCAACAGATCATGAACGGTTTATGCTTCGAGGATGGGCTTAATGATGAGCGAGGGTTCGATTGCTCCACAACAAGTTAGAACTTTTTCCACGCTTGGAGAAGGCCAAGATAGCCGAGGAGGCCGAGAACTCGAACGTAATTGAGAAAGATTTAGAAACAAGAGAGAGACACAAGATCGGTTCTTCAAAGAGATTTGAAGAGACCTGAATGATGAACCATTCAAGGTAGAACACCTAAAAATAATCAAGTCAAGATTGTCCGAGGTGGAAAAAGACATTTTGGAGAGTGTTGGAGGAAAACGGCGTTACAAATGCGTTCAATGGATCATCGATAGAAATTGTCCTCAACGATGGATACGACTAAAGAAGTTTGTAATAATGATGCAACCAGAGGTACCAGCAATTAAGAGGTCTGGACCGTGTCATGGTGGTAATGGGGCTGGTCGTGGTCAAGGTGCACCGGTCGAGGCAATGGTCCTAGAGGAACGCGGATGCAAGATACCGGACGGTTTATGCGCTAGACGCCAGGACGGAATGCACGATGTGATAATCGGTACGCTCTTCATCTTCGATGTATCCATATTGCATTAATAGATATTGGTTCTACCCACTCATATGTTGCTAGCGCCATATCTGAAATCAATTTAGAATCAAATTACCGATAGTGAAATGATGAATTAGTCCTTTAGGATATTAATTGTTAATAAAATATTTAGAGCGTGCCTTGGAAATTCAAGAGGAGGTATTCTTGGTGAATTGATGCGAACGCCCCATGTCAACCTCGAGCTCGAGCCATGATCTACCGGTGCTACCTCATGGTCCCATCACTACAGCCTACATCCGTGCTATTCAAAGATGCAATTGGAGCTATGGATGCTAAGTGTGGATTGATGACAAGGCTAACTCACTTGGACGATGGAAGGCCATTCAATGGAGCAGTTGCAACATCCTACAAGCTCAATTAGTCCTCGATGAGCTCCCCTAGCTCGTGTTGAGCTCGCTTAAGCTCAATGAGCTCAATTGGCCATTCAACCTTGAGCTAAAAAAAACTTTGAAATTTTTCTTTAAATAAATTTGAGACATTATAAATTTGTTTAAAAGTATTTGTTGTTATTAAATAAGTAGTAATTAAGATGTTTTAATTAGGACATATTTATAGCTATTATAACATGTCTTACTTAGGACAAATTAATTGAGATTCACATTTAATTTGTCAAAAACTAGCTAGTAATGTGTCCTAAGCTACGCCAAATTTTTAAAGTGTATTAATAGCTTAGCTTTTAATTTGTTTCACTCAATTTAATGATTTAATGTGTCATTTTAATTGCTGGAATTAAATAGCTAAATTAAGTTTGAAATGAATTTAATTTGTTTTTGTAGTGCATGGAGGGACTGACAAGCGATTCATGGGAGCGCACATTCTTTCATTTAGGAGTTGACCTGTTAGCTTAATGGCCTTCTTAGCTGCTGGTTTAGCCCCCAAAGTGTCCATTCAGCTCACCTAAGTTCATGCAAGGAGGCCAAACCCCAAACCACTTTGAGTTTTTTCACACCAATGGTTTTTGATGATTCACCCAATGGGCTATTCAAAGTGGAATTAATGAGAAAATTAAAGGCATTCCAACCCCTTGACCAACATTGAAGGGCCATGCACCTCATTTTTCTTCCTTGAAGATTCACGACCAGTCAATTAAGTCGCCCATTGCTCTCCCATTCAAATTAACTTGGACTTGGAGCATGAGGAGTTTTTTAGATTTTTCTAGCTAGTTCTAGCATTAATTTTGGTTAGCCACAAGGCTTGAAGGATGACCATTCCTAGCTTCACTAGCTTATAAATATTGGACATTTTCTTTGTAAAGGACTTTTGCCAAATTTTATATCGATATTATGCATTTAGAGCAATTTCTCCTATTTCGTTCTTAGGATTTGTTGGCTTATCTAGGAGTCTAGTGGCCAACCATCCTTTGTTCTATCCCGAACAAGGTTACTATCGACATCGAAAGGGGTCGATCTTAAAACTACTAAACATCATAGCCTTTAGAAACGTAAGTAACGGTCGATACCTTTCAGATTATTTTTACTTGTTTCCTAAAGTCTTAAATTGAAACCCAACATTATTTCATCCTTAAACCGCCCAAACTTTAATTTTCTTTTCTTAAACCAAAACTCGAGCCATCCATTCTTCCCTAACTTCAAACATAACCTATCTACATCGAATTTTCTTTCTTTCCGATTCTCCGTTTACGATCGAACTCCAAGCATACATCTCGCTTTCTCCTCCCAGATCGATCATCCGATCGAGCTAGTTAAACCGAGATCTATAAGCTGGAACAACCATCAAGTCGTGCCAAGGCTCAAGTAAGTTCAAAACAAAAAATTTGAAATTTAAAAAAGAAAAAAGAAGAAATTAAATTAAAAAAGTTCAAATTGAAAAAAATTATTCTTATTATTATTATTATTATTTTTGTGTTTCATAATTGCTACCAATCTCTTCATCTACCTTTCTAAATTTCTTCACCTACTTGAACCACCGCTTCTTCTTCTTTTTAGCCTACCTACACCCACATCTTACATCCTTTGAACCCATTTTGAAACAACCCCTAAGCCCAATAGGCCTTGGCAATCCGACTAACTAAACCGTGAGAAGTTCGAGAGGTAAAAGGCACGAGTGGAGACTATTCAGGGGAGGTAAAAGCCCAATCGGAGTGTAAATACGAGGGAGTTTTAATAACTTTTTCTTTTCGAGGTAGTGAGGATTTGTAGTGAGGTACTATAGTCCGGCTATGTCTCTAGAACCGAGCAAAATGTAAATGAGCCACCAGAAGGCAAACCCACATGTTCCCGATCCGCCAATGCAAGCCTTGTTACAGAAATGGAAAGGTTACTCATCGTAGGCTCAACCTCCGGAAGATCGAGTATACCAAGTGGAAGCCCAAAGACAACGAGAGGTATGGGCCACCAAATAGGGCATGAATAGCCGCAAGAGGAAGATTATTTCAATGATGCTTTATAGTGAGATTGAATCTATTGGGAAGGGAGGACCCAAATCGAGGTAATAGAATTAAGACCGAGTAGATGATGACTTGAAGAACATAAAGTTGTCTATACCACTATTTTGGGAGATCCGATCCAAAGTGTACCTTGAATGGGAAAAGAAGATTGAATTGGTCTTTGAATATCACAACTATTCGAATCAAAAAAGTTAAATTGGCCGCCATCACCAGATTATGCCATGATATGGGGGACCAAATAATCACCATTGAAGGAGAAATGGAGAACAACCCATCAAGACTTTAAATGAAATCTATCATGCGTCAATTTGTTCCCAATTTTACCATCGAGAACTATATCAAAACTCCAAAATCTTACTCAAGGATCGAGGAGTGTTGAAGATTACTTCAAAGAGATGGAAGTTGCCATGATTAGAGTAGATGTGCGAGGAACGGAGGCAACCATGGCCCAATTTTTGGTGGTCTCAACCGAGACATAGCTAATATGGTGGAACTCCAAAGATTATGTCGAACTTATAGACATGGTTCACATGGCGATTAAGGTGGAGAGGCAATTAAGCGCAAGGGTACTGCTCAAACTTTCCCTTCCAACCCTACTAAATGGGGCCAAAGGACTAGTAAGGCCAATCCATCGACTTGAACCGGAGACCACCCATCCGCCAAACCAAGTAAGTCTTTCAAATCTAACAAAGGCAAGGCAATAAAACCCATCCAACCATCACAGACATCAAATGCTTTAAGTGTCTCAAGGGGACATATTGCAAGTCGTGTCCAAACCAAGTACGATGGTGATGCGTCAATGGAGAAATAGAATCAAGACACGATGAAGAATGTGAAATTGAAACTACCCCAGGAAGAAGAAATTGAGCATGCCATAGATGGTGAACCCTCATTGTGAAGAGAAGTCTCAACCTTAAAGGAATCAAGATGAGCAACAACGAGAAACATTTTCTATACTCATGTCAAATACAAGGTAAAATTTGTGTGTTATCATCGGGGGAAGTTGCACTAATGTTGCTAGTACGTCATGGTGGAGAAGGCTTACCAACCACAAAGCATCCGAGCCCATATAAGCGACCGCTTAATGATGGTGGTGAACTAAAGGTAACTAAACAAGTCCTAATCTCTTTCAACATTGGCAAATATGGATGAAACTTTGTGATGTTGTACCCATGCACGGGGTCATTTGTTACTTGGACGCCCCCGCGCTTGATCCAAGGTGATTCACGACTTAACCAATAGATACACGCTCAAACACATGGGGAAGACTATCACTCTAGCACCATTGACCCAAACAAGTTCATGAAGATCAAGTAAAATTAAAGGATTCATTTGAAAAGATGAGAGAAAAAGAGAAACCGAGAAAACAAAAGAAAAGAAACTTGAAACAAAAAGAGGCGAGAAAAGAAAAATGAAAAGGAGAGATGAGGAAAACAAGAAAAGAAAAAAAATGAGAGATATATTCTTTAAAGGAAGTGTAATACAAGGCTTTATTGTTAAAACCAATTTTTGTACTCATGTAAAAGAAAATCTTCTTAACACTAACGATCTCCCCAATCTCCCTTCTTTAATTTTGTATCTTTTGGGATTTTGATGATCTATTTTCAAGACATCCGAATGGATTACCACCACTTGAGGATAGAACATCAAATCGATTTCATACCGAGTCGTTATTCAACCGACCGCTTATCGAACCAACCTCAAGAAACGAAAGAACTTCAATGGCAAATTGAAGAACTCATGGAAAAGGGCTACATACGAAAAGCCTTAGTCCTCTACTGGTTTGGCCTTGTTGGTTCCAAAGAAGGATGGCACTTGAAAAAGGCCGATTGCCGAAATGTGAATAAAATCACCATTAAGTATAGGCATCCAATTTCGGACTTGATGATATGTTAGATGAATTGAGTGGTGCCAAACCGTTTCAAAAATCGATTTGAAGAGTGGCTATCACCAGATTCATGGGGAAGGCGATGAATGGAAGACCCCTTTCAAAACTAAGCATGGTTTGTATGAGGGTGGTCATGCCGCTTGGCTTAACCAATGCCCCAGCACTTTCATGAGACTAATGAACTATGTTTTAAGAGCTTTTATTGGTAAGTTTTGTGTTGTATATTTTGATGACATCTTGGTGTATAGCAAATCGGAAGAACATGTAGTCCATCTTCGATCCCTTTGGAAGTCTTACGAAGGAAACTCTTTATGCTAACCTTAAAAATGTTCTTTCTATTCGATAAAGTTATTTTTCTTGGTTTTGTGGTTAGTGCTCAAGGTCTCAAGTCGATCAAGAGAAGATCAAGGCTATCCAAGAATGGCCGAGACCCACGATTATAAGCCAAGTAAGGAGTTTTCATGGACTTTGAAGCTTCTATCGAGGTTTGTGAAACTTCAAGATTAGTGACCTCTTACCCATCAAGAAGAGCTCACCTTTCTCCGGGAGATGAACAGAAAACTCTTTAATGTCATTAAGGATAGACTTACTAGAGCTCCTTTACTAGCATTGCCCGATTTCTAAGACTTTGAGATTGAATGTGATATCGTGTAGGCATTGGGCCGATTGATGCAAGATGGAAGACCCGATACTTTAGCGAGGTGAAACGGGCATCCCTAAACAACCCTCCATGACAAAGAAATGTATGCTTTGATTCGCCCCTTGAGACTTGGCAAGATTATCTTGGCCAAAAGAATTTGTAATCCATTTAGACCATGAAGCTTAAAACATATCAAAGGACAAAGATAAATTGAACAAGCGACACGCAAAATGGGTGGAATACCTCAAATCATTCCCCACATCATCAAGTACAAGAAAGGTAAGGATAACATCGCGATGCACCTCAAGAAGGTATGCACTTATAACCCATTTAGAATCTAAACCGCTTGGGTTTGCTTTCTTAAAAGAATTGTATTCCATCGATGAAGATTTTGGTGAAATTTTCCATGCGGAAAATGGCTATTGATAAGTATTACGTTCCGATGGTTTCTCTTCAAAGAAGGCAAACGGTGCCCAAAAGCTCTATTCGAGAAGTGTTAGTCAATGAGGCACATAGCGGAGGACTTACGGACATTTTGGAGTGGGAAAGACCATGGCTACGCCCGAGAGCATTTTATTCCCGGAATGAGGAGGGATGTCGAGCGAGTGTCGCCCATATCCTCGCAAGAAGGCTAAATCGGAGTCCAACCTCATGGCTTGTATTCACCCTTTATTCGACGACCATGGCAAGATATTTCCATGGATTTTGTACTTGGCTTACCAACCAAAAGGAAAAGATTCAATTTTGAAAGGGATAGATTTTTAAAATGTCACATTTTATCTCATGCACAAAACCATTTAGCTTCCACATTTCTAATCTTTTCTTTAGGAGGTGGTACGCCACATGGGTTACCGAGACCATTATTTCGATCGCGACACTAAATTTCTCCCACTTTGGCGATCACTGGGAAAGCTTGAACGGCTACTTTTCTCGAAACTAGTCATCCCCAAACCGATGGGCAAACCAAGTATAACGGTTATCAACTTTGTTGAGGGCATCATCCAAAAACTTGAAAACGTGGGAGGAATGTTTACCCCATGTGGAGTTCATATAATCGATCCGGTTCTTGGATAAATTTCACCATTTGAAGTCGCTTGTTTAATCCTCTAACCCTTTAGACTTAATGCCTTTACCTAATGATCAACTTGTGGCAGATGCTAAAAGAAGGCCAATATGTGAAGAATTTGCAAGCAAGTTCGAGACAACATTGAGTCTAAAACCAAGAATATGTTCAAAGGCCAATAAAGGTCGAACAAATCATTTTGAACCGAGATTGGGTTTGGTTGATATGAGAAAAGAACGTTCCCACCCCAACGTAGGTCTAAATTACTACCCGGGGAGATGGACCATTCCAAGTTTGAGAATTAACAAAACCCCATCGCTTGATTTACCGGTGAGTACAATGTTAGTGCTACCTTTAATGTGGGATTAAGTCCTTTTGATGGTTCACTTGTGGACAAGTCATCTTCAAGAGGGGAGGATGATGCAAGCACGCCCATGTCAACTCGAGTCGAGCCATGATCCACCGTGCTACCGTGGTCCCATCACTGAGCTAGATCTAGGCTATTCAAAGATGCAATTGGAGCTATACAAGTGTGGATTGATGACAAGGCTAACTCACTTGGACGATGGAAGGCCATTCAATGGAGTAGTTTTGCAACATCCTACAAGCTCAATTAGTCCATGAGCTTTCCCCTAGCTCGTGTTGAGCTGTTTAATCAATGAGCTCAATTCCCCCTTGAGCTAAAACAACTTGGTGAAATTTTCTTTAAATAAATTTGAGACATTATAAATTTGTTTAAAAGTATTTTTGATTAAATAAGTAGTAATTAAGATGTTTTAATTAGGACATATTTATAGCTATTATAACATGTCTTACTTAGGACAAATTAATTGAGATTCTCATTTAATTTTTAAAACTAGCTAGTAATGTGTCCAAGCTACCCAAATTTTTAAAGTGTATTAATAGCTTAGCTTTTAATTTGTTTCAGCTCAATTTAATGATTTAATGTGTCATTTTAATTGCTGGAATTAAATAGCTAAATTAAGGGGTGAAATGAATTTAATTTGTTTTTGTAGTATGGAGAGGGACACATGTCGATTCATGGGAGCCCACATTCTTTCATTTAAGGAGTTGACTTGGTTAGCTTAATGGCCTTCTTAGCTGCTGGTTTAGCTCCCCAAAGTGTCCATTCAGCTCACCTAAGTTCATAAAAGGCCAACCAAAAGAAACTTGAGGTGTCACTGGGGGTTTAGCTCCTTATTTTCACACCAATGGTCGTTGGTATTTGATGCATTCATCACTGAATATGGCTATTCAAAGTGGAATTAATGAGAAAATTAAAGGCATTCCAACCCCCTTGACCAAAGGAAGGGCCATGCACTCACTTTTCTTCCTTGAAGATTCTACGCACCTAGTCATTCTAAAGCTACGATTGCTCTCCCATTCAAATTTAACTTGGACTTGGAGCATGAGGAGTCTTTTCTAGATTTTCTAGCTAGTTCTAGCATTAATTTTGCTTAGCCACTAAGGCTTGAAGGATGACCATTCCTTAGCTTCACTAGCTTATAAATACTTGGACATTTTCTTTGTAAAGGACTTTTGCCAAATTTTATATCGATATTATGCGTAATTTAGAGCAATTTCTCCTATTTCGTTCTTAGGATTTGTTGGCTTATCTAGAGTCTAGTGGGCCAACCATCCTTTGTTCTATCCCGATACAAGGTTACTATCGACATCGATAGTGGGTTGAGGTCCGTTAAAACTATAAACATCATAGCCTTTAGAAACGATAAGTAACCGTATACCTTTCTGATTATTTCACTTGTTTCAAAGTCTTAAATCGAACCCAACATTCTTTCATCCTTAAACCAAGCCCAAACTTTAATTTTTTTTCTTAAACCAAACCCAGCCATCCATTCTTCCCTAACTTTGAAACATAACCTATCTACATTGAATTTTCTTTCTTTCTTCGATTCTCCGTTTAATCAACTCCAAGCATACATCCATTTTCTCCTAGATCGGGATCGATCGATGATGGAAAGCACGCCCATGTCAACTCGAGTCGAGCCATGATACAAATCCTTTTGTCAATCATCGAAATAGGTAGACCATCACTGGAATAACACATTCAAACACTTCATGATCTAAATGATTTATCAAAATGAAATTCATGTGTTCTATTAATTTCAAGAGAACGAAAACATCTCAAAGTAACACAAGATGGATTCTTTCACAAGAAAACTATCAAAATTATCAAACATAAGAATCCTCTCATTATTCATCGAGAAAACAAATAGATCATAAATGGGAAAAAGAACGATTAAATGTAATGATCTAAATGTTTAAAGAACGAAATCAGCAACGCAAAGCTTTTCACCATCCAGGAGTAAAACGCCAACAAGTTCAAATCGACATTTATGCGGAAGGACAAAGATTACTCTTACCTTGTTTAAGCATCACAAACCTTTCTCCGTAGGCATGTAGTATAGTTGAAGCTTTGTGTTTGAGTCAACAACTCGCAAATGGATTATAAATCAAGTACAACCACAATATTTGTTTAAGGAACAAATACAAATTAAACAAGAAGTTAACAAATTTTTTAATTAAAAGACAAGTATCGAGATGATAGAATTTTCAAACATATCATGATACTTGAATTTTCCATAAGACAACCAACATATTCCCTTTGAAAGACATGGCTTGATTATTTAAAACAAGATGTGCCAATTGTTTCAAAAATCAAACTTGTTATACCAAAAGGAATTATGTATGTTCAAGATCAATCGATCAAAACTCTTAACGTGTTCAAAACATAATCACAAAAACTCAACAATTTTGCATTAGACAAAACAAATCTCATAAAAACCACAATCAAACAGTTGGGATTAAGAGAAAATTCATCCCAACTTACCTGTTTGCATTCGTTGAATATACGCCTCTCCGCCACAATTTGTAACACATTGATTTTCTTGAAATAGACTGCCTTTACCATCTTTTAAATGATCACAAGAGATGAAGTAATGGCAAGAGACGATTTCGCACAATATCACAATCATTAGAAAAATTTGGTGGAGACAAACTCGATTTGGAACACTTACCTTCCTTACCTTCCGCTTAGGTGGTTCAATCTTACCTTTTTCAACCAATTGAAAATGTCGCTTTCGGAAAGGTATTGAAGTTGATAGTCATCATTTGATTCCTAAAACATGAAACGAAGAAATGAAGAACAAAATCCAAAGAGTTAGTTGAAAATTCAACTTTTCTGTTCGTCTTTTCTCGATTCTTTTCAAGATCTTTTTCTTTTTCAACGCTTCAATTTTTTTTCGCCAAGTTCTTTTCTTTCTTTCTCAATCTTTTTTCTTCTTTCTCATTTTTATTTTCTTTTCCTCGATTTTTTTTCTCATGAACCTTTTTCAATTTCTTTTTCTTTTTTTTTTTTCTTCTTTTCATTTGATCTTTCTTTTCATTTTGAGTACAACAAGAAAATGATTCAAAAGAACTAAAAATAAAGGATTTGATTCTAAGATTGAAGTGATGTTCTATAGATATCACGATCTTTGCTTGGAAGATATGACGGACTTCTTGAATCATAAGATGTATACTTGGCTTTCTTGGTCCACCAAAAATTTGAAATTCACTTTGCTTCCCTTATTCCTTTCTCAAATAGGAATCTCGACAACCACTTTGAGAACTATTTTTGTGGAATACTTATAGCTTTCTTCTCATTCATTACCTCAAAAGATTCAAACTCATTTTTGTTTTCTCCATCTTGAAGGCCTTGTCAAACATGAGTCTTGATAAGGGTCTCTTCCAATAGTTTGGATGTATATCGATGAAGAACTCGACTGTTCCTGACTTGATGAAATCTTTCGATCAAAAATGCTTTCCATTTCACTTAACAAGTATTGGAAGCCAGAGAATCCTTTCTTGACATCTTTTTGCTGAAAATAAAATATGTTATAAAAAAATAGATAGAAAGAGAAAATACCTTACCACAAAATCCTCTAAGTCACCCGAAGAAAATCTCTCACACCGTGTTTAACCGATGATGGCTTTTCTTTGATGATTTCACTCGCCTTTTACCGCCTATCTCGCCTCATAAATTCTTGCTTTAGAAGACTCACGTGGCTTGAGGGTCCCTTCAAAGGGGTTTCAAGGGATTGATGCGCATGGGGGGCTAAACAAAAAAAATTGGTTATCGGGTAGGCTAAAGGGTGAGAAAAAATTTGGGAGGTCGAGGTAAAGATGAAGAGGGTAGAAAAGGAGTCTTGAGATCAAAAAGAGATGAAGTTCAAAGCAAAATTCAAAATTTTCCACAACTTTTTTTACCACTTTTTTTTAACTTGTATATTTTTTCATTTTTGTTTTTTTCTTTTTTTCATTTTTTTTCCTTCACATACAATATATTGAAATACAAGAACAAAATTACAATTAAATTTTTTGAATTTTTTTCACTTACGAACCTATTTCTTTTCTCGACGTAGTCAAAATTCCTCATTTTTAAATTAATGATGTGATTCACCCGGGAGAGTCGAAATGCAACGAAGGTTGACGCTACGAGGAGTAAATCAATTTTGGTAATAATGAAAAAATATGGAAGAGTTTGAAGCTTTTAAGTGAATTGGTTTTAAAAATGGATTAAGAATAGAGGTTTGAGAAATGAAGGAACGATTAGATGATAAATTCAATTTTATGTTGAAAGAAGATGGATAAAAGATAGGTGATATTTTGGTGAAATGGATTAAAGAACTTAAACAAAGAAGTGATTTAACACTAATGAGTGTCACCCCATTTCTATACTTGTTTAAGGTGGAAGGATGGAATTAATGACCAAGACCGTATCTATAAAGATAAGAATCGTTGGTATAATAAAATGGAAAGAGTACGATTGACACCAAGAGCTTGATAAGTCGAATCAAACTGATGAAAGATAAGAGGAGAAAATTCACCGATGAACAAAAGTTCATAAATTTTATAAAGGTTCATAAAACTTTCTTTTTAAAATGAAATTTAGCAACTATTTATAGGCTAATATGAGCAACCGGCCATAAAACATTAATGACTAAGTTAATTTTCAGCCAAAATTGCTG
>CP106726.1:144019-174039 GCA_025506655.1 Gossypium rotundifolium
TGTTAATAATGTAATTAAATTATGTGGATATTAGGCTTGAATGTGATTGATTTCAAATGGATTGGTGGATGCTTGATAAAGATTTGGCGAATGTGATATAATATTTGGATAGAGAATATTATGGATATATCTTGGTGTATGTAATTGTATGTGATTCAAAGGATTGGTTTTCATTTATATTTGTATACAAATCGAATGGACAACAAGTTATGAAAGGGACTAATTGTGCGAAATTGGTTATAAAGCACTATGTTACGAATTATTAAAGTAACCTCTATGGCGATACATTACGAAAATGTTAAATAACTGCTATGTGGCGATATGTTACGAGAAATGTTAAAGTAACTACTATGGAGCGTACGTTACGAGAAATGTTAAGTAATAGCTCATGTGAAGTACGTACGCTGAAATGTTAAATAACGCACTAATGTAGGATCGTTACTAAATTTTATTAACAAGTGTGTAGGTATGAGGTTTTAAAAGATTTCTATTAATTATGATATCAAGTATACGAAATGTACAAGTATATTATCACATGTTATGCACAAGCGGTTAAGTTTGGAGAGTAAGTAAACTAGAGGTATGAATTATACCTATTAACTTAAGACTCACTACAACAAAAAGGTCCTATAGGGAGTTTTTTTGACATAAGCACGCAAAAAGGTTGCCATAGGTTTTACGCCTTCGTCCGATCTTCAAAATGGTTGTATATAGTGGGTTGGATATGCATTGCGGCTTTTGAAAAAGCGCCAATAATCAACATGTTCAACCCAATGAAGGGTTGTGAAAAGTTTGGTCAATGGCGACCTTTAAAAAGGTTGGGAAAGACCTAGTCAAGTCCAACCTTTAGAAAAGGTTGTTATAGACATGTTTAAGGCAACCTTAAAAAAGTTGGGATAGACTAGACTAAGGTAACCCTTAAAAAGGTTGGTATAGACCATCCTAAGGTAACCCTTAAAAAGGTTGGTATAGACCATCCTAAGGCAACCTTAAAAAGTGTTGGTATAGACCATCCTAAGGCAACCCTTAAAAAGGTTGGGATAAACCACTAAGGCAACCCTTAAAAAGGTTGGGATAAACCTTGTCTAAGGCGACTTTTAAAAAATTGGGATAGAATTGTCTAACAACTTTAATTAGGTTGGTATAGACCATATCTAAGGCAACCTTTTGTAAAAGTTGGAATAAAAAAGTTGGTATAGATTCATCTAAGGTAACCTTAAAATGGTTAAGAAAAATCATGTAAGGCAACTTTTAAAACGTTGGTATTGATGCCTAAGACAACGTTAAAAATGTCGGATAGACCTGCTACGCAACCCTAAAAAGGTTAGGATAGACATTTTCCAAGGCAACTGGAAAAAAGTTGGAAGAAACCCGACTTAAAAAGGTTGAGATAGATATTTGTCTCATGTCCAATGTTTTTTACGATATTTTTGCCGATTTTTAAGAGCCTATTTTAGTGAAATATGAGCAAATTTGTATGAATTGAGTTTGGAAAAGTTTAGTCAATAGTAATTGAACAATTAATTAACATAAAAATGATCATATAAATACAAAATTATCATTAAATTAGTAATTTATATACAAAATCCTAATAAAGTAGTCAACAAGTTCGAACATGTTGTCAACCTATTTCACATGACATCAAAAATTATACAAAATCCTAGTAGAAGCAATAACACGTTGCAAACATCATGCCAACTTGATTCCCATGATATCAAAAATTATACAAAATCCTAAGAAGCCAACACGTTGCAAACATATGTTGCCAACTTGATTCCCATGACACCAAAAATTATGGGACAACCGCATTCATCAACCACTATAAGATATATATATATATATAATACATAATATGAAATCGTCATTCATCATCATCCAAAGTCTTTATCATCGGTCCGCTACTCAAATTCAACGCAAAAATACCAATGTACATTTTCTATTTATCGAAGTTAAATGAGAAACAACATGAACACATGGGAAGACTATTAATATTAACCAAAGAACCATAAATTGAAGCTAAATAAAGAATTTTCATCAATACATCCAAGAATTAGTAGTTGAGCAAGCAATGAAGACACCAAATAAGAACCTAGCATTCAATTACAAGAGCCAATGTCTATTAAACCAAAACAAACTTGTTGACAATCTAGTTATAAAATAGTGATCTTAATATGCTTTCATGAAAAACCTTGAACTTACTTGACATTCCCTTTGCCATACACTCATTGATGAGAGCTTTATACTTTTTCTCACGAGCATCCATCATATTCATGAACTTTGCCTCTTGAGTTTATCAATTTCATAAATCTTTCTTCCGCCTCTATCAAACGAGCTTCTGCTCTGCTCTCCGCTTTAAATCGAGATTCCTTCCTCGAGTAGAGTTTTCTCTAACTACTTGTTCGCTTGAATTGTTTGTATTTGCTCGACATGTTTAGCGCTTATCTCTTCAATCAATGTATGATGGTGATGTAGATTGGCTTCCTCGGTGTCGACGAGCCAAACAACCGGATTTGGTCATCCCGTCCATATCCCAACATAATTCCATCCTTTTCGGGCGAACAATTGTGTATAAACCTCATTTTCTAATGCAATATTATCTTGAGGTAAAGAACTCTCAAGTGTTGGCATAGATTCTTTAACCTTCTTGCATGCTTCATCCTACGCTTCTCTTTAATTAGAAAAATCTATTTTGAAAAAATTGATGTCAAAATAAATATAAATAAATAATAGACATTTGTTTCTTACATAAGCTTGTTCTACCTCCCGCTCAATTTGTCATCCCCATCTTTGCACAAATGTTGAAATCTAAACGCTCCAAACGCAAGGGTTCACCTTCCTTCCCCTATTATACAACAAAAATTAGTTGTTAACAATATTCAGCAATGAGTGCAAGATAATTAATATAAGTTACATATTGATTAATGTGTAATACTTACAAACGTGCATTCGGGTTGCATATCCGTCCTACCCGGGTGTGCATAACTCACCTTTGTTCTGGATTCTTTGCCTTTTTCCGATTGTGCCTATTTGTTTAAATTAATGAGAAAAATATGAGAGAATAGGAAAACTAAGTTCATTATGCCTCATTCATCAAATCATGCATTTATACACCCATACTTTAATGATACCGTAAGTGGAGCAAGAAAATAGGATATTTTGTATAATAAAGTGCATACCGACTTACGGTGTTCCCCATTGCTCCACTAGCCACTTCCATTGATCATCATGCACACCGGAGGATTGTTTTCATATATTTCTTCAATCGTTCACTTCTTGGACCATCTCTTTGTAGTATCTAATTTTCAAAGTCGATTTAAACTCCTTCCGAGTTTTCCAACATGTGAGAGGATGTCGAGTCCTTCACCTTACCTTGGAGATCAAACTTTTCCTACAATATAACAAATTAAATAATGTAACAAGTACTCATTACATACGATTTCAAATAATGAAAATTATTGCAACATACTAAATTAGAAAATGATTATGTACTACATACATGAACGATTCTCATTATATTTTCCAACACATATTTAGGAAGATGTTTCAATGTTTTGTGTTCAAAGGAGATAGAACCACCTTGCAATTGTACCAGAAATTCACCAATTTGACTCCTTCCCAATAGGTGGCCATATTGGTTGGCTCTACTACTATGAGTTCCAGTTGAAGATTCCATATGTCTTTCATGTTTGTAGGCCCTTTTTCTCTTAGTACCCTTAGAAATTTCTCAATAGTGACAAATACATTTTAGATATGAAAATTGAAAAAAAATTATGTATAAATTTTAAAAAACAAATAAATATGATGCATGAGCAAATTGTGAATATGGTAAAAAAGAAGAAAACCAATCTTAATTATATAAAAGCATAATAAAAGATTTTATTTATCATAAAAAATACATAAACAAGTTTCTTTTATTATTACTTATAATGTGGAAGAAAACCAACATCACAAATCAAAGACAGGACTTAATAAGATTCGTCGGCAATCATATCATCATGTCTAATATTATATCAACTTCTACTTTCCTATATTACTTACGAAAAAATTGAATTTAACTATAAAAGCTCACTCCCAAAGCGGTTTAAGACTTAAAACCGGGTGGCATTTGCAATAGACGATGCCAATCATACTACAAACTTGACATCAACTTACAAGAAATCCAGAGCAATTGATTACTTATAAATATACTTTTCAACTGTGGTTTGATGTCCCATATGAGCTTTTATAGTGGGTTTCATTATTTAAACACTTTGGTTAATATATATGAATATTTGATATCCGATTTTGTGTTTGTCTTGAATAATTAATAACCTTTTACCATGAAAGTGCATATATGCATAAGGGTGGACCGGTATGCAGGGGCATTTGGTAAAATTTTCCTTTAGATAGTCAACAATTATAAAGTTTTTAAGTTAATAAAATGGTAAACTTATATCCCTCAAAATTTGAAATTCATTTCTAGCTCTAGTATAAAATTTCTGCGGATATACGATGCAAAAAGAGGCCAAGTTCAAAGGCAATCATTATAAGAAAGAGAAAAAAATAATAATAATAATAATAATAATAATAATACCATAAATGTTGATGCATGAGTAACGGATATGAGGAAACTAGCCCCTAACTAACATGCAACAAAAACTACCAGAGATATATGGATATGAAAATCGGTGGATACTATAAAATTAGTAGCTTTAGGGTCTCCTTTTGGACCCCAAGTTTTAATATCGTTATTACAACTTCCTAGCACTAGGACAAAAGTACATCATGTTGACGCATACATTCAAACGATAAAATGATGTTTTGTAATTTGTCTCCTCCTACTGGGTTTCTCATTTGTGTAAAAGTTAAAATTGAAAACATCAAAAGAAAAAGAATATCGATACAAAACAACAAGAACACCCAAATATATTTAAATATATTTATCAGCATTCAATGAAATTGTAAAGATATTTTGTAGTCAAAGGAAAACCGAAATTAAATTACAGAGGATTTAGAAATCAAATCAAAATAAAAACAAAACAAATTCATTCAAAAGAAAAAGAAAGAAAATAACAAGAGGTGAGCAAATTTGTTAATAGGAGTCTTCAATTGGAAGCCTTTTAAGTCAACTTAATTTAAATCTTGCTTAAATTTTTAATCGAAACTGAAATTTTTTAAACAATAACAACAACTCTTTCTATTTGTTCATATAACAAATAATTTCATAGCTAAAAAAAAAAAAAGTGAAATGTAATTAATAAAATATATTAATATGATATAAGTATATATCTCAGTCAAATTTGGCTCAACCTACACCTCTAAATTTCAAAGAGCAGAATAAAAGAAAAAAATAAGAGAGTGGCAAAAGGTAACAAATAGGAAAAAAAAAAAAGAAGGATAAAATGGTAACAAATAGAAAAAAAAAAGAGGTAACAAAATGGTAACGAGAGGAATCTATGAAGGAAATTAAAAGAAAAAAAAAAATCGTACAATAATGGAGTGAAAAGAATAAGTATCGGAGAAAGAATAAATAGTAGTAGATGGTAATAAACTAGTTTAAAACCGGAGAAATAATAAGTGAGTGCAATATATGGAGGTACCAAATAGGAGTTGCGTTAATTTTTCCGACCGAGTTGGAGTTTCTTCTCCTGCTTTGACTATCGTAGAGGAAACTCTCAAAGGTGTTGAACCGTAAGAACCCTCGAGAATCGTACACCTTTTAAATGCGCCCTTGCCAATCATTTTCCTAGAGAACAAAGTGGTAATGGTTAAGATGAAGGACACAAGAGCATCTAAAAGACATGGGTTTTGAGGAGGAAAACCGGAAAATATGAATTTTCAACGGAAAAATTTGGAGCAAGGGTTGCTTCTTTATTTACTTACTTCTTTTACCTTTTAGGGTTTGGACGACAAGTTCAAAGTAAAGAGATTGGCTTTTATAATTTTATCGATAAGTCTTGCATTTTTTTAAAAGCATGGCCAAAAACCCAATAACCCCAAAAAATAGACAAACAAAAAATACCAAATCAAGCCCAAAAAAAACAAAAAACAAGCCCAAATAAACTACCTTGTTTCTTCAAAAGTTTGAACATGACACATTGTTTGTTTTAGAGGTAATTTTGCTTCTCCTTCCACGCAGCCCATGTAAGAGAATGCAAGAACAAATAATCAAGAATCTAGATCCAATCACAAATATCATTGAAAAAAAGAGAGGAAAAACCACCCACATATTGTTGTCTCCAAAACAACATGGAATCACAAAGCAGCCAAAGCAGGTGGCAGTGTCCACTTGTAAATGTGAACAACTCTTACATCTTTGCAATTTTTTTTTCTTATATTTTTTTTACTACAGCAGCATCAAAGATTTCATGTTTGGTTCAAGCAAAGAGGACAATTTTGCCTTGTAATTATTTTCATTGCTTAATATCTATTTGTTATTCTCTTGTACTATACACAAATTTTTACAATGTTATTGGAGCTTGCTTTTTCATATCTAAGACACCTCTAAGTAAGAATAGATTACCATATATATACATTGAAACTTTCTTTTCTAATGCTTATTATTGGATTTTTCTCACATTTTATCTCAAAGCAAGTTGACATCGAAAATCAACAACTAATAAGTAAGATAAATTACCATATATATATATATATATATATATATATATATATATTCACACATTCATCACTTGAAACTTTCATTTCTAACTATTTATTATTGGTTCCCCCACATTTCATCTCAAGCAAGTTGACATCACAAAGAGAATGTTACTTGTAGCAAAACGTCCAATAAAATTATATATATTCACGCTTTCCGCTATAAAGTCATATACTTACAAAGAAAAACAACAATAAAATTGGATAGAAGCGAATTATCATCGAGACCAAGAATGTAAAATTTAAACAATAACTTTCAAACATATAAAATGGTAAAACATTATTCACATAACTACAAATATATATAACATCCAAAATACATTTATGAGTGCATCAAAGTTTCGATGTTAAATTGATAAATAGATGGAGAAATGAAAGAAACAAGTACGAATGGAAGAGAAGCTACCTACAGTAAGAATGATTGCTGTGGAAGCCCCAACAAAAGTGATTGCATCTCTTTGTGTAAACGAAAAGAAACAATCCAACAATGTTAAGAAAACAGATCACGACGTCCATATATACAATAAATCAAGAGAAAAAAGATGAAAAACATTACTAGTTTAGAAAATCAGGATTAGAAGATTAAATTATAGATTACGAAGATAAATCATTGAATAAGAAAGAAACAACCATGAGCATCACTTTCAACAAAAATGACTCAATGAATCAAGTATGTCGAATTTTTCGATTCAAAACAATGAAGGCAATCGGTGATGAAAACCAAACCACAAATCGCCACCAACCAATCCAAATCCCCATAAATCTAATGACCATAGCGACTATTATCGACATTCAACTGCATCTCCACAATGTACCGTGCCTACACCCATGGTGACTTTCCCATGATAGGTTTCATAGTTATGGTTTACTTTGGTTATTTGGGTCTCATGTTTTGCATAAACCAACTCCGAGCTTTACCTCCAACCCACACTTCACCAAAGAAAGATTTCTTGAAATCTATCATATGGGTTTTAGCCATTTATCTTAGTCGGCTTTGCTCTTCAATTCTCCACCTTTGTTCACCCTCTTGTAGCTGTTTTGTGTTTGTTGCTAGCTTTCTACCACTATTTCCTCTTCTTCTTATATTTCGTCCATGATTGCGATCCCCATCAATCTGCTAACTCTTGTGCATATTTAGAATCAAAGTGTCTAGGGATGTTGTGCCAATTATAAAGTGATCATCAATGGCAGCAAAATTACAAAGGATGTTGTTCGGTCCGAAAATGTGTAATTCTGGAAGAGCTCTAGATTTAAGAGTTAATAAAACAGGCTTATGGTGAGAGTGATCTAAGTTTATTTTTTTTTATTTCTTTATTCATAGGTAAAGCTTGTTGTTCCTTGTTATCACTCAATCAAGTCAAAAGCTTTAAAAGTGATGGAAATTCTTTGGTAAAGCTAAACCATATCAATCAATTTAATGAACAAGAAAGATGTTTCTTAAGAATTTCTTGACATATTTTTTTAGAAGTGCAAAGCAAACACCAGGAGGAAAAGAGATTAAAAAAAAAAAGGAGTACTTACAAAATTTAATCGTAGTATTTAAAAAAATATTGAGTGACAAGACAAATAAAAGAGCCACTTAATGACATTTTCTAATGAAAAGTTTTGTTTTAGGATCGCATAGCAATGGGAGATACCTTCATCTTTTTCATTACTAAACTAATTACCAACTATTTTTAGTTTGCATCATCTAATCCTACCCTAAATGATATTTACATCGACACCTCCACCGCATTCCTTCCCTTCTTTGAATCTGAATTTTCAAACCCCGCCCTTCAGAAGTTGAGGCTGCCCGTCCACGGCTATCTACCTTCTTTAATACAAAACCAAACCAAACCAAAATGTCAATTTTAACTCCAACTTTCCAACCAGTCTCACAATGGCCAAGTCTTCATAACCATAGAACAGTGGCAATTGGCAAAAATACGTTTTGTATTTATAGAATGGACTAATGTTGTTTTTGTTGTAAAAGAAGCACGAACAAATTATAGAACGAAATTTCTTTCTTCTTTAGTAACTTACGTGAAAGGTGCAGCGAGAGCCTCAGAGTCGAACAAAGAAGAAAAAATTAATTTGCGGTTTGGAGTTGGAGTGGTGGAGGAGACGATGGAATGGTCCTGCTTCCGCTTGGGGTTGAAGGTTTGATTTGGGGAAAATTGGGAAATTTTAATACAAGATAAATTTACATATATGTATTTTAAATATTATTATACATTAAAAAATGAGTATATTTTAATTTTATATTTATATTATTTTTCTATTAAATTAAATTTATGTGGATAAAGAAACATTTACAAATTGGAAATTTTAATACAAGATAAATTTACATATATGTATTTTAAATATCATTATACATTAAAATTGAGTATTTTTAATTTTATATTTATATTATTTTTCTATTAAATTAAATTTATGTGTAATTAAAATTTTATTTGTTATAAAATATATATTTTAATTCATAACCCTAAAATCAAGAAAAATACGATAAACACAACATTATTCTAATTGCTGCTACAACGTCAACTATAACATAGATAACAATGCATTCATTTAACCGATGAAATATTACTAAAAATATCATGAAAGTTCTTATATTAAAAGTTAAATTACATTTTATTCCTTCTATTAAGAAAATGGTAAATTAATTTTATATATTAAATTACTAAAATTCCACTCTATCCTTTAATTGAAGCAACAAAAATTGAGCAGAGTGCGTTGTGGACGTTAAAACAAGAACATATTTGCGAGATGATGAAATCAAAATAGTAGTTAATTAATATAAAATTTTGCATTTTATAGATCGAGTTTGTCAACTTGTTGTATATTAAATCAAATTACCAACTTAGCTTCAAATAAATGAATACTATTTTTAACACCACAAAAGACAAAGAAGCTTATTCATCTTAGCGTCGATGTTTGATGTTGAATGATTTTAGTTTTTGTATTTCATTTTTATTTGTTATAATTTGGTCCTATTCAACAAAGGTTGTTATCTATCAATATCATTCTATTACTCTTTTTTATTATTTTTCTTAAATCTAATATTTAAATATATCAAATAGTCTAGATTAAATATTTTTAAATATAAAAGTATTAATTGATTGTATAAAATTTCATTATTTAACAAATCTCTAAGTAAACTTTAAATCTGAACCATTTAATATATATAAAGTTTATCTATTATCTCTTAAAGAAATTAAACTATAGTCATAATTTTAATATATTAAAATAAAATTATCTCTTTTACCATTATATAATAAATTATTTAATATATAAATTAAAGGACACTAATTATTCTAAACCCTAAACTCCTAACCCTAATTTTGAAACCCTAAATCATAAAATATTAACCTATGGCCTCCTTAATCCCTAAACCCATATAAACCCTTAACCCTTAAACCATAAACCACAAACCACAAACCTTAAACCATAAACCCCAATCCCTAGACTTTACAATAGTAACTCTCCAACCATGTACCCTTAAACCTAAACTATAATGATAATTAATTCAAAATTTTAAAATTAATATTATCACTTTTACAATTATATAAGAAAATATTTAATATATAAATTAAAAATAATCAGTATATATATACCCAATAAACTTTAAAATTATTTTAAATAATAGTATTTTAATATCACTTATGAAAGTGTTTACCAAAAATGTAGGCATGGTGTTAGACAAAGCCGACTCCTATTTAGCGTTGTTTAGCATGCATATCCCAACCCTTATACAAAATGTAACATCCCGATTTAGGGTTATCGTTCATGTCTAATTCGAGTGATAGTAGGCTTGGAGTATATTTAGGCGTGTTTTAAGGGTTTGAACTTTAAATTATAAGGGATGCTTTGGAAAAAATTGATTTAGGTGTAAAAGGGAAACTAGGCAAGAAGGCCTTAAAATAATTTTATAGAGTTTAAGACACAAGAAATGGGTTTGGCAAAGTGGCTTCATGTAAGACACAAGAAATGGGTTTGCAAAGTGGCTTCATGCCGCTTAAGTTGGAAGTAGCGCATTGAGGCGTGGGTTCGAGTCAGCGGCAACAAACTGGTTTTAATTTTTATGTTTTGGCTTAAGCTAAAGCCTTAAAAAAGTGGGCGTGTCGTTGATGTAAGCGACAACTTGGCCAAGTGGTTCTCGTATGCACATAGGAGCTAGAGGCGAGCGGGGCGTTGGTTCGAGGCTGCAGCAGCTTCACGTGTTTTATTTTTTCATATCGTTATGGGCTTCAGTAGGAAGGGCTTAAATACAAATGTTGGGGCTTTGTGGCATAAAATCAAAGTGGCGAGTGGCACAGGCGTTGGAGGAGAGGTGCAAGACAGGTTCCGAGTTCGAACCATGTGAGTGGCATTTGGAGTTTAATTTCTTTTATTCCTTTTGGCATTGATGAAGGTGTTGGACGGCACATGGGAGTTTCAAATGGAGATAAGAATTAAGTTAGTTTTTGTTTATTTGGTGAGGTATTGGATTAATTGGACTTTATTTTTTTATTTATTTATTTATTAGATGATAAGGGTGGTCTTTTTAATTGTTTTGAATAGGTGATAAAGTTATAAAATAGGGGGATAAGCTTGATGCTTGTCTTTGAATTCGACTGGAAGAGGGAATAATCATTAATTTATTTTTATTTAGTTTAAATTAGTAGATAGGAGAAAATTGTAGAGTTATTTTATTTGTTTTATTTGTTGAAGAGGTAAATTAGGAGATTAACTTGGGGTTGGATAAGTAAAGATGTGGTGGCCAAGGATAGGATTCCTTGGGGTAGCAAATTTGCTATGAAGAGCTAGTAGTGTGTGCCGAAAGAAAATTATTATTAGCTTTTAGGTGTGCCAAATTCTTTTTTCTAAAATACTTTCTTTTCGTTTTGGTTATTGCGAATTTGCTCTTTATTTTCATTCAACAAAAGCCAAGGTTGGACCCTTTATCGTTTATTTTCTTCTTCTATCACATCTTGTCTTTTCTTTTACTTTGATTAAATCAAGCCTTTCTTAAACTTGCCATTGTTGCATTCTCTTAAACCTCTCCTTTTCTTCTTTTCTTTCCTATAACCTCAACTCCATATTTGTTCCTTGAATAGCCGAATGTGCCTTTGTTCAATAGGATTTTAGCGAATCCGGTAAGTGTCATGCTCCCTTTTATATTTATATTTTAAGAGCCATAGTCGATTATTAAAAGTGCCTTCATTCTTTTCTTCCTCACAAGTTTCAAAAGCCAAGGTTGAAGATCTAGTTCTATTTCTTGGTTGTAGCCGCACCTAGGAGGGTGATTCGAGAAATTTATCGCTAAGAGTAAGCAACGATAGTGTGGACATTAGGGGAGCTTCAGAATTGAAGTCATCAAGGTAAGTGACTTGTGATATTCGCCACAAGGCCATATTGATATATATTTGATAACCGATCTTGATCGTGACCTTTAAGAGTTTTGGTTGATTAAGGAACTTCCGGATTTCAAGACTTTTCCTAAGTAGGTTAAGTTTTAGATATTTGGTTTAAGTTGCGATATTGATAATTAACGGTGTTCGATTAAGTATCGTCGATGGATGCGAATGCGGCCAAGAGGAGAAAGGAAAGCTCCCATCCCGAAGTTCAAGAAGAGATCCGTCATTGCATGCAGATTGGCCACGGGTGGGCGCATGTAAAACGATAGGCGATAACGGTAGTCTCACTAAACGATAGTCGGGATCGAGGTTTAGAGCTTCGGTTATAAGGTGTGTAGTTAGACCATTGTTTGGATTTGTATGATCTCTGTGCTATATGTTTACTAATGAATGCAGCCATATGTGTAATGGATACCCTAAAGGGGTATGATGATGACCGGTTAGTAGCAAATTGGCTAATAGGTGATAATTGATTTTAACTATGTGAGCATGCCTATATTTGTGAATATCATGTACATGCATCATCTTAGCATCATATTATGTTACATGTGCATGGGTGGGTTTTGAAAGAAGGTACGTGTACTTAGTACGTGGTTGATGTCGACTTTGTGCTACATCGTGGATTGGCACGATCGAGGTCGTTGTGGATCTTTGCGATTTAGTTCGCGTGGTTACCTTGATTGATATCGACTTGATGCCATATCGTGGCTTGATGGATTGTGTGCTCCATCGTGGTTTGATGTTAGCTATACGCTACATCGTGGATGGCATTGGTTGCCTTTTGGAGATAAAAGGAGAGGTGACTCGATAGTCCCCGTGTGTGGTAGGTGGATAAAGGGGTGTGTAGCGGATGGACCTTAGGATTGGGGTTTCATGATTGCATGGTTTCGTTATGAATTGATATGGAAATGGGCCAAGCCCAATATGAATATGAATAGGTATGTTTTGAGAACATACGGAAATGGGCCAAGCCCAAGAATCGTGAATTAATGAGAAAAGGGCCTAGCCCAAAGATTGAATGTGGATTGAATGTAGGCCAAGCCTAGATCGTGGTAATGTCTATATGATTATGTTTACATGTTGCATTTGATAATTGGGTTGATTTGTGGTTAACATGTGGGTGGATATCTGGTTTAATTACACATCGAAGTCAGTATGACTCACCCAATTATTTATCCAACATCGCAGTGACATGTTGATCGGATCGGGTTGGAGTGAGACAAAGGTCATGCGTATGCATTTTATGTAGTAGATGTTTTATTTGATTTAATTATTTTATCTTATCGTTTGGGTATTTATTTGATGTAATAAGGGCCACTTTTATTTAAAGTGTTCTATTTATGATTATTGAAGTTTATACTACACTTAGAAATATTTTCTTCACATGATTTATAATATAATAAATTATCATAAAGTTTTAATTCACATATTTTATAACGAGCTTATATTACTAAATAATTTTAATGGACACATTTTCAAAAGTTAACAAAATTTTCAAGTTTATTCTAAAGTCAAAGATTTCCCAACCGTTTTTCATAGATGACATACCAGATCCGGGCTTGTGGCGGGTTTGGGGATGTTACAAAAAGTTGACCAAAGTGTATGTCAACAAGTCTATCCCAACACTTAGGAAAATATCGCCTTAAGACTGGACAAATCCAACTCTTATTTAAGCGTTGCCTTTGGCATGCATATCTCAACCTTTATACAAAGAGTTGACAAGAGCTTATATTGACACGTCTATCCCAACACTTAAGAAACTGCTGTCCAAAACTGTTGTCTTAGAACTACACAAAAGCCAACTCTTATTCAAGCGTTGCCTTAGGCATACATATCCCAACCCTTCTAAAAAGAGTTGGCCAAAGTATATTTTGGCAAGCCTATCCCAACACTTAGGAAAGTGTCGCCACAAAAGTGTCGTCAGACGACTACTCAAGAGCCAACTCTTATTCATGCGTGCCTTAGGCATACATATCCCAACCCTTATACAAAGAGTTTCCAAAGCATAGTCTATCCCAACACTTAGAAAGTGTCCACAAAAGTGTCATCTTAGGACTACACAAAAGCCAACTTTTATTCAAGTGTTGCCTTAGGTATACATATCCCAACTCTTATACAAAGAGTTGGAAAAGTGTAGTCTATACCAACACTTAGGAAAGTGTCGCCCAAAACGTGCTGTCTTAGGACTACACAAAAGCCAACTCTTACTCAAGCGTTGCCTTAGGCATACATATCACAACCCTTGTACAAAGAGTTGGCTAAAGCGTATGTTGGCAAGTCTATCCCAACACTTAGGAAAGTGTCGCCCAAAAGCGTCGTCTTAGGACTAGACAAAGCCAACTCTTATTTAAGCGTGCCTTAGGCATGCATATACCAACCTTTATAAAAGAGTTGGCTAAAGCGTATGTTGGCCGTCTATCCCAACACTTACGTAAAGTGTCGCCCATAAGTGTCGCTATAGGGCTTTTTGGTTGTAGTGACTTTTGGTAGCTTGAAATGTAAGTAGAAGATTTGGGTAAGTATATGACATGTATGTTAGTTATTTATTATGTGATGATGGTATATGGAAGTTATTATAAGCATACGATGTGGATATGAATTCAACTTTTAATTGTTTAGGATATTGGTATGGAGGTTATCAATGAGTTAGGTTTTGAAATATTGAATAAATTTATATCTAAATGAGTGTAATTGCTTAAAACTTACTAAGCTATATTAGCTTACTTGGTGTGTTTTTTCATTGTTTTATAGATTTTTGAAGTCGAGGCTTGAGCTGGGGATCCACATCATAGTCAATCACACTATCACTAAGCTTTGGTATCTTATGAGATGTAACTCTTTTGAATCTTATGACATGTATAGACTATGTCTCTTTCCTTATTTTTGAATGGTGTGTATAATAAAAGCCATAATGAAAATGGCTATACTTTTGTGTATAAGTATGGTTAATGTATGGAGTTTAAATGAAATGGAGTAAGGATGTTATAAACTAGTTAACCATACTTTACAATGAAACAGTTTTTGTTAACAGCAGTAACGTGATTTTGAAATATCACCAAAAATAGGAGAAATGAAATTAGAGAGTGAATAAGATATAGAATTAAATCTTATTGTGTCTATTTTTATATGAAAGAAACAGAGTAGGGAAAGGAATTTTATATTATTAGATATTTATATTTTAGTGAGACTGGTTCTGAATGACTTCGTGATTCATTGTTCTGTCTTGGAAAAATTTTATAAATTGTAAAAAAATAATAATGGAGCATAGTTTATATGCTTAGAATTATTAATGAGTCTATTTTTGATTGGAATAAACAAGAACATTATTGGAATTATGTACAATGAGATAACTGAGTTTTTGTAAAGATAGGTCAGAAACATCAAACAGTGAAACAGGGAAACTTTAATGAATAAACTGTACTAATTGGCTGTATGAAAATTCTGGAAAATTTATGGTAAGAAGATACATGAGTCTAGTTTCAAGGAAAATTTACAGATCTAAATTTTGAGTTTCGTAACTCGATTTATGGTCAATTTAGTCAACATGATGCAGTTGGAAAGTTTCAATTTTATGCCCCAATTAGTAGGCAAGTCTAATAATGCCTCATACTTTCAAACCCAACGGTCTCGGGTAAGGTGTTTACAGATTAGTTGTTATATGATTTATGTGAAAATGAGTTGTGGATATTAGCTAGTGAACCATGAACAAATGAACCATATAGGAAATATAGAATTGTAATTGTGTTTTTGCCATATACGATTCAGGTACATATGATTTGTATATGAAATTCTGATATGAAATGTGAGTATGATTCAAATGATGGTATATGTGAAATATAAGATAATGAATGATGTGTTATATATGTTCGTTAAATGAAATTATGGTCCTATGTTTCGGACATGAGGATTATGAAACACGGGACATAGTTTTGATGTGCGATTTGTTATGATTATTCGGTTTGGAAGTGTATAAAAAGAAATTATATTTTTTATGAATAATCGTAATAAATGACCATGATTCGATTGGTATGTAATGAAATTGTGAAAGCTTAATTTTATGAATGAGCTAATAGTTGATATATGAATTTTGAAAACATAGTTTATATGTTCATTTATAATTAAGCCTAGTGAAGTTACCTAATGTGGTCTTAAGAAATTACGATTATGATGAATATTGTATATGGGTTGAGATTTGTTAAATTGCCTAGTTAAATTGAATTATAAACATTATTGAAATGATTTATTTTCTTAGGCTTACTAAGCTTTTAAAGCTTACTTTGTGTTTTTCCTATGTTTATAGATTTTTGAGATTTGCTCGGGTTGGAAGTCGGTGGAGATCGATCACCTATCCAAGATTTGTTTTGGTAATTAAATGCTTTGAGATTGGGTTATGTGGCATGTATAGGCTAGTTTTGATACCTTTGGTTTAAATTTGTATATGTATATAGCCATGCAAATGGCTTTTCATGATGCAAATGTTGGTAGTTATATTTGCTTTTGTTATAAGCTTAATTGAGAGGTATGGTTTAAGGTAAATATGTCGTGATGTTGGTTATATGAGTTGGCAATGAGGAGTTAAGTAGGGTGTATATTGCTTATTAATTAGCTCATTTTGGAAGGGAAAAGTGGTATAATATGGTTTGGTAAAAGGGTCATTTGAATAACTATAAATGACATATTGTTTTGGTGTTAAGATATGAGACAACATGTTTAGCTTTTAGATTGAGTGATGGAAATGCTATGATTTATTGAGTTAAATTTGATAACCGAAAGGTTGTTTATTTAAATTGTTGGACATATGTGATATGAATACATATGCCTAAATGTTTGCTTGTAGTTCGGTTTAAAAGATCAAATCGTTGGTTCAATGAGTGATTATAAAATGTGTTATATATAAGTAGTTATATGTTCGACTATGGTATTTGATTATTTAGGCTCGGTTTTGAATGACAAAAGAATGTATATGATTTAATTGTTATATGGAAGTTAAATTGGATGATCGATTATTGAATAAATTAATTGGTTGTGTATATGAATTATAGGCATGATAATTAGCATAAGAATTAGGTATGTGGTTCATTTGTGTGGTTGAATATAACATGATGTTATTTAGCTTGCAAATTAGATATTTTATGACTTGACATTGGTATTAAAATGGCTAAATTTGATTTAGTAAAATGTACATAAGGTTAAAATGTTTAAAATGTTTAAAATGCTATGATTTGGAAATTGTATTTAGAAATGGCTTTTGTTTTTAGGGTGTTATGTGCATGGTTGGATGATGTTAAAAATGTAGTTGGTCATGTATAAAGTTACCTAACGTTTTATGTGCAAATGAATATTAAACTATGAGATATGGCCAAATTAGTTTAAAAGCGCATGTATAATGTTTATTAAATGTTAACGTTTGTTATTTAGTTAATGATATGGGTTGAAACAACTTTATATGCAATTGTACTTAGATTTGTAAAATGATATGATCGTTGACTTGTTATGGAATAGATGTAAACAAATGGGTGTCTCGAATATACCGGTATATGAAATGAAAAGTGTTTGATTATAAATTGGATATTCTAATGTCATGGAAATGATGGCCATATGATTTGAATTTTTGTAATTATGAAACAGTACAAATTGGTTTTGATATTTGATGGCTTGATTTGCAAGTTTTGAATTAGCAAACGGAATTGAAATGGTTAAATATTGAAATATAGTTGATAAGAGAATGTTCGATAAAACATGATTTTGTGGCTAGATATGTGATTCAAATATATGATTTTGACCCAAAGAATTCCTTCGAATTGTTTTTGTTTTGTTGCCTCATAACCCTAGTTGAACCGAATATGGGTTAGGGTGTTACATATAATATATATGAAAAGTAAATGCATGAATATTGTATTGAGGGTGTGGTTGAAATGTGAGAGGAAAAAAGAGGGAGGGGTAAGTAGAAGTCATCATTGGTGGGTGAAGTTCGATCAGTCTCCAACAAAATTTTAGGCCCATTTTTAAGTCCATGTTCGATTTAATCCAAAAAAAAGGCTTGAAAATTTGCCCAAGTCTAGTTCAAATAATAAAATCTAAACCCGAGCCTAACCATTAAATTTTTTATTATAAAAGTTGAGATACAAAATTATATCAAAAACTAAAATATAAAAATAAATTGTTTTGCATTTTAGGTTTGAGTTTTGTAATATTTATGGAAATAAATCGATTTTGGAGAGGTGGCGTATCCAGCTCATATTAATGATATATGTAAGCTTACACCCTAAACGGTAACTAATTTTATGGTAGATTATAGTATATACAACTATTTTTTTATCTCGGGCAATGCTCAAGTTTAGTTGTATGTATCAATTAAATATATTACATGTATTTTTATAACGTTTTAAAAATTTTATGACCGAGAAAGTAAAAGATACTTAGTTAGCTACATAATTTTAATTTAAATTAGATTTTATTGATTATTTTATAAAATAATCAAATTATTATAGGTCATTTTGTCATTTTAAATTACTAAAATCTAGAAAAATTCATTTGATGGGATTCAAACCCAAAACACCATGATATTTAACATTTAAATTTTATGATTTCAACGGAAGTGATTTGTTTTTTATATTATTTGTTATATAATTTCTTTCAACCACATCCTAAGTATGCCATAATCTAAGATCATATTTATTGACTATATTATGTTTGTATTGTATTTTTATACTTGTGCTCTAAATTATAATATTCAAATTAAAAGTAATAAATAGAAAATCTAACATAAACCACTAAGGGTGCATTTGATTTGTCGAATCTTGGATTATGTTTAGTAATAAAATTATGAAAATGCAATATTACGGATGGAATGCAAAATACATTGTTTGGTTCATTTGCTTGGAATGAAAGATTCATGTATTTGGTTGATGAAATTTAGGATTACCTAAAAGCAAATTTTACTATATTTTGATTGTTATAATTTGTTCTTTTACAAGTTCACTTCCTTTAACCTTTTTAGTCTCAACTTTTCAAAAAATTATAATAACTTAATAAATTTATTTTATTTCACCATTTTATCATATGATAACGTTATCTTAAATGTTGTTATATCAAAATTTGAGACATCAAAGCTAACAACTTTCATCAAATCGAACAATTATAAAATTTATCTCAATGACTCAACCTCAATTTTAACAATAGCTTTAGATGTCTCGGCATGACTTCTTTCCCATAAATTTGAGTTGCCCTTTATTGAGAAATTAATTTTAATACTAAATTATATTGATTGATAAACAATAAAGTAAATATTAGTTTTTGGTATTATTCATGTATTTTTATAGTTCATGTTCAGCTCTTAGTGCCTCCTAACAATATTGTCTCTAAAGTTCAATTTGCTCTCCTTACAATGTAATGTGCTTTAACATTGACATTTTCTAAAACAAGCAATATATTATTTTACCTCATTTTCATTAAGAAGAAAATAAAGGTGTAATCTTTGGTAAAAATAGAATGGTAAATTATACCAATGATCACTCAATTTTGATGTAGCTACAAAAATAGACACTCGTTTCAATTCAATCACCTGAACTTTCAAAAAATAACAAAATAGTCCTTTTAAATATTTTCCATTACAATAACGGAAAAAGTGACATGATATTTAATGAAGGGTTAGCTATCATTTAAAATTCATAACCCTATGGGCAGAAAAAAAAAGAAAAAAAAAAAAAAGAGAAGAAGAAGAAGAAGAAGAAGAAGAAGAAGAAATGGACATACCTTAGTTTTGTTTGTAACACCTTAACCCATATTCATCAAATTAGGGTTACGGGCACTCTTGAACCAATAGAAGTTAATGCACTCTATCGAAATAATACTTAGTAGAATGCATATCGATAAGCAAATCACTACTCATATAGCCATGTATAATGTAATGTTGAATAGATATTTGGCAATTAATCATTTAATGAAAACATCTACTATCCACTAAACATACATCTTTAAAACATTATTAAACATATATCTCATCCCACATTCGTTCAAACCACAAATCGAAGCTCAAAACCATTTGTTTATCGCATAAGTGTCTTATCTCATTCGGCATTGTTCACTATATTATAAATACACCTTATCTCATTAATACATCATTGGTTTAACCATTTGTGACACTTAGCGAACATGTTTAACACTCAATGAAATAATTTAAAACTCCATGCAAAACAAACCATTGTCAAATTCCCTTAATACACATCAATTTTTTTTTCTTCACTATATCACCTATGGTTGCGCATGCACAAGGTGCAATATATATATATTCATCTATATTTAACCACATTAATGCGTTCATATGGACATATCAAAACAAATCATCACCATCCCAAATATCATATATATAAACACATACCATATTCATCCATTTCTAAAATCTCAAATTAGCATATGCATATATCATTAAAGTAAACCTTTAATATAACATATATTATATCACCACCAAATATCTACATTTTAACACTATTACCAATATTACAAAATCACACACATGCATATAATGTATGAATAATTATCCCAAAATGCATTATAGACCTATCTAACATCAAGTTTATGTACTTCAACTATTGCAATAGTATAGTATTGAATAAATTTTCAAAATAGGCTTATGTTAGATTCAAACATGACTAAACTATACTAAAACACAAAAGCATAGATGTATAGCCATTTCGGGTTGGTTATAAAATCCGTACCATCCAAAATAAACTAAAGAGACCTAGCCTATACATGCCACAATTCAAAAGAGTTGTAACTTATAAGATACCAAAGTTTGGTGATAGTGTATTTGACTTCAACGAGATCCCGAGCTCGAGCTAGCCTTAGGTCTATAAAATAATCACAAAGACACACACCATAAGCTATCATAGCTTAGTAAGTTTAAGCATTAATAAGAAAAGATCTAAGTACAATTGTTATTCTAATTAAGCCATTTTGACTTAAATATCAATGAATACTTCAATATAATACAAATAGCATGTTTCCAATCTTCCTTCATTAATCCAAAAGTTTCAAATCAAATATGATCATATCATCTTTCATTCCAACAAACTCAACGTTAATTGTGACATATTAAACTATGATATCATGTAACCATCAACTTACCTTTAGCATTAAGCTATTCATTTGTCATACTCTATTACCTATTTACCATTTCTCGGATGTCCTTTTATTTGTTTCTACTCACGCTTCATAAATCCCGTGCAACTCAAGTAGCATATTGCCATATAATCGAATTACACATTTGGTATATCCATTTGCACATATAATGCTCAAACAACCAATCTCCACACATAGTGCCGGTTTCAATCTACACAAGTTTGACTTTCAAAGATCCTTTTACGGTCTTTATTCAACACTTTTTGTCCCGATTTAATTATTCCACAAATTCGAATTCGAAAACAGGTTTGCTTTAATTATTCTTTTTACGGCCGTTTTAACGTATCACACATCCGTTATTTAATTATTCGCACCCGTCATTTCCATAATTATCCATAAACATACCAAAATATGTCATTAATATTCTTTATCCAATATCTTAGCATTCGGGCTTTTGTCGCATCCAATCGATTCATAAAAAATTAATCACATTTTAATTTAATATCTCACATATTTATATTACCTTATCAACATCAAAGTGTCCTTTTTTGAATTATACCCAAATTATAAACAACCCTCATTCGCCAATTCAAACAAACATAATAAGACATTTGACATTATATAATTTAAATACCACTTTCTTAACAAAAGTCTAATTTATAAAATAAAATTAGATTTAACCCAATTTAAACTTACCTAAAGTCGATGAATTTAGCCATATTCGTTTTTTTTTTTCGTCAATCCTTCCCTTTTGTACTTTATCTAATGGATTTAAATTTAAGCTCAATTAACAATTTTTCATTCAATTTAATCCAAAATCACATCAATGAACAAATTACCAATTTTATCATTCAAAATTTTTACAAATCAATCCCATTGCATATGACACAATTTATACAAGATTTGGACATAGTCCTTTAGGAAACACTCCCATGTTTATCTAAGTCCCTACAATTTATTTATTTAGCAATTAAGTACCTCAACTATTTATTTTCATAATTTTAAATTAGTAAACTCCATCCCTTCACACTTCCTACCATATGAATCCCAAACATATATTAATTTTATTCATCAAGCAAAAGATTCATAGCTTATTCAACAATGGGTTCTATGGCATGCATTAAAAGCTAAAATTTTAACATGGTTTCGATTCTACTCATGGAATGGAGTTCAAAATGCAAAAACTTTAAAAAATACTATCAAATACTCACCTTGTTTAAGCATGCAAGAACCAAAAATGGAGTTTCAAGCTTTTAATTTTCTTCCCTTATTTGCTAGTTGAGAGACCAATAAGAGATGAATCCCCCCACTTAGCTAATTTCTTTATGTTTCTTTTCTATTTTATTATTATCTCATCAATTTTGTTTACTAATATCATTCCACTAACATAAAAAATATAATATAATAAGTAGTTTCACATTATGCCCACCATTGTTTTAGGATTAATTGACATGCAAATCCACACCAACATGAATGCAATTCAATTAAACCCCATTTAATGAAAGCTACATTTACCACTTCAACAATTTGGTCCTTTTTAATTCGAATCTAAAAGCAAACAATTTACCTAATTATGTTCTAACAATGCTTAAACATATATCAAAGATATAAAATAAAATATAATAATTATTTTCTAGCTCAGATTCGTGGTCCCAAACCACCTTTCCAATTAGGGTTTTGGGCATTAAACTCTCCCCTTAAAGAAATTTTCGTCCTCAAAATATTACCGCAAATAGGTGAGGATAACGTTCTTTCATTGATTCTTGTTTCCCAAGTTGCCTCCTTATCGTGTTTATGCCACATCACTTTGACCAACAATTCTTCTTTTTGAATCTTTTTCTTACGGCTAAAATATGAATGGTTCTTCCTCGTAAGTCAGTGAATCTCGATTTCTACAAGGCTAATCATGTGAGAAGGGTTGGATCATCAACATCGATACATGAAACACATTATGAATCTTGTCTAACTCAACGGTAACCTCAATCTATCTCCCCCAATACGCCGATAACCTCATACCCAATAAATCTGCTTAACTTTCCTTCACGGCCAAATCGAGTAATTTTTCCCGGTGAGACCTTCAAGAATACTTGATCTCCAATTTGAAATTCAATGTCTTTCGCTTCAAATCATAAGACTTTTGACGATCCGATCGCTTTCAAGCTATCCAAATTACGGCCACTTTTTCGGTTTCCTTAATCAAATCAACCCCGTTAATTTGTTTTCCGTTCACCCAAAAAAGGGTGTCGACATTTCACCGTAAACCCGTGGGTGCCATTTTGATGCTAGATTGAAAGCTATTATTATAAAAATTCAATCAAAGGCAATATCGTTCACCCTCAAACTCAAGAATGCAACATCTCAACATATCCTCAGTACTTGAATAACTTTCCCGGGTGGCCGTCCACCGAGGGTGGAAAATCTAAAATGTAACGGCCTAAAACATCTTGCAATTTCTTCAAAATCGCGATGTGAACCTCGGATCTCTATCCAAACAATAGAATATTCCGGTTAACTTAAATCGCCGATAATTTAGCCAACTTATCAAGTGAGAAATCCATACGCAAATAAAATGAATTTCGTCAATCTATCAACAATAGCCCGTTGCATCTTTCTTACTTCACGGTAATCCCGACACAAAGTCTATAGGATTCCTCCCCCACTTCCAAATTCGTTTATTTCAAATAAAATTTTCCCGGGTTTGAAGAAAAAGGTCCCCACCCGGGCACCCCCGGATTTTTTTTGGGGTTTTTTTCAAATTTTAACTTTGTTTGAACCACAAACCCTTTTAAAAACATTTTTGACCCAACCCCAAAATTTCCCCCGAAGATGTCCTCCGCCTTCCATTTGCCAAATTGGGCCCCAACCAATTTTAAATTTTGTCTTTTTTAATTTCCAAAGGGAAATCCATTCTTGTATTTAACATGATCCAATAATTGGCTTTCTCACCTAAATATCGTTTTTCAAACAAAAACATCGACCAACTCAAGATCTATTGGGTAATTCCTTTCGTCTTTTTAAATTTTCATAAATTTCAACTTTACCCGTCAAACACCCAGCCAAATGAGGCATCCTAAAAAATAAATTCCTTACCCGATAGGTTCACAAGGGAATCAACAAAGTTTTCGGTGATCAAACTCTTAACTTTTCACCATTCAATTTGACGTCCTTTTGAATTTTTGTCATTTTTATCAAGAATCCTTTACAAATCTATAATTTCCGAATCCCAAAACTAAACCTTCATTTAATTTCAATCAATAACAAATTTTATTCCTTTCATAAAAGCGAAAATTTCATTCAAAAAACTCACATTTTAACTTCTATAATTGTTTTTCACCAAAAATCAGATAGTCTCATTACTCGGTTTGCCGGGAGTAGATTAGTATATCATTATAAATACAACTACAAACGATCTAAGTACAATCAAACTATTCATCGATCCATGAAAACCAAGGGGCATTAGTAGCCAAATAAACTAAAACTAAAGACCATATTCGTCCCAAAGCACTTTATAATCTTTAACTCGTATATAATATCCCGACCTCAAACGGTTTTGAGAACAGGTCCTTTAGTTGATCAATAAATCATCATCGGGCAATGGGTATTTATTCTTTATGGTCACCTTATTAAGCCGATAGTCAATGCACATTCTAAATGTTCCGTCTTTCTTTTCCAAATAAACGGCGACGGAGAGAAACTCGATCGGGCAAAACCTCGTTTTCTTGCAACGCTTTTAACTCCTTTAATTCGGTGCCATTCTATCGAACCGAAATCGATTGAAGCACTAACTCAATCCAAACTCTACTTCCCAACGGGGCAATCCGGTAATTCCTCGAAATACATCCGATACTCACAAAATCTGATTCAATCTTTTTTCGGTCACTTTACTATCAATCACGTAAGCAAGGTAAGCTTCACAACCCTTTCTCAAATCGCCAAGCCAACATCGAGGATATCACCCGATAGCCCATTCAAACCTGGACTCTAATCGATGATCTCGTTATTGACCTCTCAACTTAATAGTCTTTTCCCTACAACACTACCCATCAGGCAACAACCAATCCATACCGGGGATGATGTCGAATTCATCGGGTAATAACATCAATCGGCAAAAACATTCTCGAATCATTAAAGGACAATTCTTGCCACTTTATCAATCAACACCCATACCCAAAGGGTTTGAAACCCAATTACAAACTCGGGAGACTCAAGGTAGAGTCTTCTGGATACTAATGTTTTACCGCCAATGAGTTGGGGGATCAATCAAAGCGTTACATTAGTATCAAAAGAGTGAAAATACCAAATAACGTGGAGATGAGGCCTCCTCTCTCAACGACGCAAAGCTCTGCCGACTTTCGGTATCCGGATAACCATTAAGTCCCTCTTCACCTCTTACCTCTTCCACTAAATTTGGTCTACCTTTGTAGCTTTTGTCTCCGGCCCGAGTAGTGCCCTTCTCAACGTTCCGGACAATCCCGGATGAAGTGATTTTTAACCACCGGTAACAAGCGATTAAAGATTTACCCCAACACTCTCCAAAATGTCGCCCGCTTGATATTCGGTTTGCTCGACGAGCATTGCGACAGCCCTGATATGCTCGAGAACTCATTGGTGGCCGATCAAATAGAAATCCTGATTGGGTTTGGGTCGACTATCATCGTTTTAGTCTTCTTTGTTTCCATCTTGTAAATCTACCCGCGGATCTCTTCCAAAATCCTTAGATTCGATTTACTTTTCATTTTCTTTTTCCGTTCTTACTTTACAAGCCTCTCCACAAGTACAACAAACTTGTTAATCTCAAGAATGCCAACAGAGTTTTATGTCTTCATTCGACTATCCTCAAATCTCCAAAACTTGACCTCGGAAGATACACATTCGCGGCTAATAATCGCCAAATTTGCGCCTTTTAACGACACGGCCTTTTGAGCTGAAATTCCCACGCTTAGAGTCATGAGCGTTGACTTATGTATTTTTTAAACCCTGAAAGAAGTCCGGGTAACTCTCTCTTGGGACAACGATCGAGAGTATTCCACCGGTAGTAAAGGAATCCGGTAAAGATATGGCGCTTCAAGCACTCATCGTGCACAAGATAACTCATCAAAAACGGACAATTATCGAGCAAAATTGCTCTTTCGATGCGCCATCTTTTCCCTAAATTTTGAGCTGTATTTTTTATGATCAATAGGAGGTTTAGATACCTTTCGGATTGGCAGGGAGGTACCATTGGTGTTACGGGGAACATTCGGATTAGGATGGTTGAATAGCGGAGTGGTTCGTAAGAGTGGTGAACCAATCACTCATCATATTATGGAAGGCCCCTTTACCCTCTCGTCGGGCCACTCGCGGGTCGAGATTCTTCCGACGCGGTCCCTGCGGAAGCGGGCCACCTCCGACATCATCAACGCCAGGCGGATCATTCTATATAAAGAAACAAAATACATTTCACCGAAGTCATCACACTATCACATTGTAAATAATGGCATGTATAGCTGATTTCCACACTACGTTAGTCGAAACCACTAAACCGTAGTCGATACCAATCAAATGTAACCCTTAACCCATATCTTTCAGGATTAGGGTTACGGGCATTTTGAACCAATAGAAGTTAATGCACTCTTCGGAAATAAATTAGTAGAATGCATATCGATAAGCAAATCACTACTCATATAGCCATGTTAATTAATGTTCAATAGATATTTGGCAATTAATCATTTAATGAAAAATCTACTATCCACTAAACATACATCTTTAAAACATTATTAAACATATATCTCATCCCCATTCGTTCAAACCACAAATCGAAGCTCAAAACCATTTGTTTATCGAAAGTGTCTTATCTCATTCCATTGTTCACTATATTATAAATACACCTTATCTCATTAATACATCATCGGTTTAACCATTTGTGACACTTAGGAACATGTTTCCTAATGAAATAATTTAAAACTCCATGCAAAAACAAACCATTGTCAAATTCCTCTAATAATACACATCAATTTTATTTCTCTTTACTTATCACCTATGGTATGCATGCACAAGGTAATATATATATATATCATCTATATTTAACCACATTAATGCTTATATACATATCAAAACAAATCATCCCATCCCAAATATATATATATATATATATATACACATACCATATTGATCCATTTCTAAAATCTCAAATTAGCATATATATATCATTAAAGTAAACCTTTAATATAACATATATTATATCACCACCAAATATCTACATTTTAAACTATTACCAATATTACAAAATCACACACGCATATAATGTATGAATAATTATTGGCCAAAATGCATTATAGACCCTATCTAACATCAAGTTTATGTTTCAACTATTGCACATAGTATAGTATTGAATAAATTTTCAAAATAGGCTTATGTTAGATTCAAACATGACTAAACTATACTAAAACACAAAAGCATAGATGTATAGCCATTTTAAATTTTATACAAATTCACCATCCAAAATAAACTAAAGAGACCTAGCCTATACATGCCACGAATTCAAAAGAGTTGTAACTTATAAGATACCAAAGTTTGGTGATAGTGTATTTGACTTCAGAGATCCCGAGCTCGAGCTAGCCTTCGGTCTATAAAATAATCACAAAGACACACCAAATATCATAGCTTAGGTTTAAGCATTAATAAGAAAAGATCTAAGTACAATTGTTATTCTAATTAAGCCATTTGACTTAAATATCAATGAATACTTCAATATAATAAAATAGCATGTTTCCAATCTTCCTTCATTAATCCAAAAGTTTAAATCAAATATGATCATATCACCATTCATTCCAACAAACTCAACATTAATTGTGACATATTAATACTATGATATCATGTAACCATCAACTTACCTTTAGCATTAAGCTATTCATTTGTCTCTATTACCTATTTACCATTTCTGGGATGTCGCTTTTATTTGTTTCTACCACGAGCTTCATAAACCCACCCCGGCAACTCAAGTAATATTGCCATATAACCGAATTACACGTTTTCCGGTATCCATTTGCACATATAATGCTCAAACAACCAATCTACAATAGTGCTCGGTTTCAATCTCACACAGTCTGACTTTTTTAAAACGTTCGCACACACGCCACTTTAATTACCACTCGCCGATATTCCGTAACGTTCCACCGGTCACTTTAATTATTCGCCACACAGGCGATATTCCTAAGACGCCCAGTTTTTCTTTTTATTCGCACACAAAGTCGATATTCGAACGTTCGCAACGTTTTTTAATTATTTCACCGGACTTTCCATAATGTATCCAAATTACATACCAAAATATGTCATTTATTCTTTATCCAATATCTTAGCACATTTTAAAGCTTTTGTCGGGCATCCAATCAATTCATAAAAGAAATTAATCACATTTTAATTTAATATCTCACATATTTATATTACCTTATCAACATCAAAGTGTCCTTTTATCCAATTATACCCAAATTATAAACAACCCTCATTCGCCAATTCCAAACAAACATAATAAGACATTTGACATTATATAATTTAACATACCTATCTCTTCTTAACAAAAGTCTAATTTATAAAATAAAATTAGATTTAACCCAATTCTTAAACTTACCTCGAAAGTCGATGAATTTAGCTTACTATTCGTTTACTTTTTTTTCCCGAACCGAATCCTTCTCCTTTTGTACTTTATCTAATGGATTTAAATTTAAGCTCAATTAACACATTTTTCATTCAATTTAATCCAAAATCACATCAATGAATAAATTACCAATTTACTATCATTCAAATTTTTACAAATCAATCCCATTGCATATGAACAATTTATACAAGATTTGGACATAGTCCTTTAGGGCCAACACTCCTCATGTTTATCTAAGTCCCTACAATTTATTTATTTAGCAATTAAGTGCCTCAACTATTTATTTTCATAATTTTAAATTACTAAACTCCATCCCATTCACACTTTTCTACTTTCTTTTATTCATCAAGCATAAAGATTCATAGCTTATTCAACAATGGCCGATTCTATGGGCATTAAAAGCTAAAATTTTAACATGGTTTCGATTCTACTCATGGAATGGAGTTCAAAATAAAAACTTTAAAAAATACTATCAAATACTCACCTTGTTTAAGCATGCAAGAATCAAAATGGAGTTTCCTTCTTAATTTTTTCCCTTATTTCTAGTTGAGAGACCAAGGTAAGAGATGAATCCCCATTTAGCTAATTTCTTTATGTTTTCTTTTCTATATTTTATTATTATCTCATCAATTTTGTTTACTAATATCATTCCACTAACATAAAAAAATAATATAATAAGTAGTTTCACATTATGCTCCCCACCTTTTTTAGGATTAGTTGACATGCAAATCCACCAACATGAATGCAATTCAATTAAACCCTATACTTCAATAAAAGCTACATTTACCACTTCAACAATTTGGTCCTCTTTCTTAATTGAATCTAAAAGCAAACAATTTACCTAATTATGTTCTAACACATGCTTAAACATATATCAAAGATATAAAATAAAATATAATAATTATTTTCTAGCTGATTGTGGTCTCAAACCACCTTTCCGATTAGGGCGTTTTGGGCTATTACATTGTTCCTCCAAGGTAGAGTCACCACCGTTATTGTTATCTATTGAATCTCTTCCTCTTTTTTCTTCTCTTTTTCTTTTCTTTTCTTAACTCGGTCATCGTTGTTCAACCTTCTCGGGTCGTCATCACTAAATGGGTTTTCCTCTTCTCAAATCTCACTTTAGATTTCCCAATGCCTTCAAAATCCCAAGATTAAAACTTAAAGCTTAACAAGGCTTCAACATATCTTGATCCTGATCACCACCATATTCCACGGCTTTTCTTCCCCAACCATGACTCTTAACCCCACTG
>CP106726.1:174139-279735 GCA_025506655.1 Gossypium rotundifolium
AAGCTCACCTTTTACCACTTTATGAGTTGGAGGACAAGCCATTTTAACTCCTTTTTAGTTCACTCTCCTTCTATTCTCGCTCATATCTACCTCCATACACATATTTATACACAACCTTCTAGCATTACAAGTAAGACTTTTAAATTTAAATATGTGAAAATATCAAATATTTAATAACATAACTCCAAATTCAAAGTCATATTATTTAGTTTTAATAAAATAAAACTCGAAAAGCCTCCTCATAAGGCGACAAAACCCTTATAGTTAAAAGGATATTATTGTCATCTATCTTGGCATTGACCTTGGCTAAACTGGACAAATTGCCTTCTAGGCCCTTAAGCTTGACAAGGATTTAATTAACATGCTTTTTAAAAAGAATCAGTTGAACTTTTAGCTCTAGCAAATAAGAATACTAAAAATATTTCAAAGGAATAATAATATTTCTAGTATTTATTACGGAAAGTTAAAATATAATGAGTAGGTATATCATTACATTGAAGACAAAAGCTCCATAGTTAGGGGGATATTATTGTCATCATGTATATTTGGCCAACAATTTTTATTTCAACTAGTCATCTTATTTAAAATTTAGACATGAATATCAACAAAAGCCTCGTAGTTAGGAGGATATTATTGTCATCTCACCTTCTTTGTTTAAAATAAATATTAGACTTGTGTGTTTTAATTGTGCAAGGATATGAATAGGTGATTCAAAATATAGATTGTCGTAACCATTTTTGATGAAGCTAGAATGGCTACCGGTCGACTCGATTTTTTTTAAAAAAGAAAAGGAAGGAGTCGCCACCGATCTTTATTTGGTGTGATCGGATCACCTTTGTTTTAATAAAACATTTAATTTACTAAAAATTGCTTTTTGGTCCACGAACTTGGAAAGCGGGTTCGAAGTCGATTACGTGCGAGGAAGGATTAGCACCTCGACCGCCCAAAATTGGTACCAAATCGATTGATTGATGTCCTTTTGTTGAAAACTTTAAAAGGGTTCGAAAATATAATGCTTTTATTTTCAAAATTTGATGGAATTGAAAGGACGCTTAGACTCTCTTATTATCGAAGAGATAAAGCATCATGTCCAATAAGTTAGGGCGCAATACTTTAGACTCTCAAACTAAGCTCGTCTTTTAAAACTCGATTTTCATTTTTGAAGAGGATCTTTCCGTTATTCGTCAAATGAGAAATCGGAACCCAGTAAGTTAGGGCTCGAGTTCTCGAGATTTTAAATACATAAGATTGACTCTATTTTTAGGAAAGAAGCTTATCTCGAAGTATCTAGATGTCGAGCCCAGTAAGTTAGGGCGCGACATTTCGAATTTCTGAGATTAAGTATTTTGTTTTAAAATTTAAATTACGATTTCAGAAGAGATATCCCGTTGCTTAGCTTAAACGAGAAAAATCGGAACCAGTGAAGTTAGGGCTCGATTCACTCGAATTACTAATACTGAATGATTATTTGAAAAAAACTTGATGACTCGAGCAAAGGTTAATGCATCACAATTCGATAAAGGAATAAATTACGGGTTAGGTTGCATAAGAAATAATAATGATATACGTAATAATGCTAAGTTAATTAATTTGATGATATAATGATGATAATAATGATAATGGTGAAAAAATTTTATAATGTTTAAGAGTAAAAAATAGTAATAATAAGATAATATTAATGACACTACTAAGAAAAAAAAATAATAAAATGAAGGTAATTAACAAAAATATATATACTGAATAAAAATAACATAATAATAGTAATGAGTATAATATTAAAGCAAGAAAATAAATATAAATATAAGTAGTAAAAATAATAATAGAAATATCAATAATGATGTTACGTAAATAATAATGATATTAATAATAAAATAATTATAATGGTAAATGAATATTATAATAATAATAATAATAATAATAATAATAATAATAATAATAATAATAAAGTAGTAATGATAATACATAATCAATAAAATATTAAATAATAATAATGATGATTAAAGGGGACTTAATTGAATTAAAACAAAATTTTGGGAAGATTTGTAATAAAAAAAGGGCTATTTGAAACACGCGTGAAAGGAGGGGGGACCAAAATGGCAATTATGCCATAGGTTTAAACGCTGCGTCTGGGGGGGGACCATATTGAAAATCTAACTAAATATACGGGCTAGATTTTAAAATAATAAAAATTTAATTGAAATCAATAAAAAAGCGGAAGGGCTAAAAGTGAAATTTGCCCTTCCGCTCAAAAACGCTGGATCCTAGGTCATGTGGTCTGGATTCGGTCGGATAGGGCAAACGACGTCGTTTTGGGGTTAAAGGCCGCCCTAAACGACGCTGCGTTTTGTGGGCTATAAAAGGCCCTAAACCCCAAAAATGTCATTCTCACGCTTTTAAAAAAAAATTGCTCTTTTCATTTTTTCTGCGGGGATGAGCTCGGCGAGAATCCGTATTGCGTCGTCAAGCGTGCATTGCGCCGATGCATCATGGCCAATGAAAAATCATGCAATAAAATTTTATTTTTTAATTTTTTTATATTTTAAGTATATTTCATAAGTTAAAAAAATTTGATGTAAAACGAAGAGAAAAAAAACAAAATAATAAAAATCACCTTTTTCAGATCATTCTTTGTTTTTCAGATCTACTCCTTTTTTTTGCCCTTTTTTTTGAAGCTCTGTATTTTATATTTTTTGGTGTTTTGAAATCTCTATTTTTGATTCAAGAAGAAAGAAAAAGCCTCTTCCTTTTTTCTATTGATCCGAAAAAAAAACCCCTTTTACAAGTCATTAATCGGCTTTTATAGCCTTACAAAATTTTGTTTCTTGTCCTCTCTGTTGCTTTTTGCGTGTTGGTTTCTTTTGTAGGGCATGGGCGGGCGGTGGGCGGTGGCCGACTACTGTCTGGTGTTCAAGGTGGGTAGGGAAGGTGGAGTCACGAGAAGGCCGAGTCGGAGGGTTGGTGGTGAGGCGCATAGGGTTAGGGTTAGGATTCTTTTTTGGTTTGGCTGAAAATTGTTTAATTTTGGGCCATTCGGGCTTGTTCTTTGTTTTGGGTTTGGGTTGTTTTAATTTTGGGTTGTAAACGAGTTTAGGTCGGGCAAATGGGTCTGTACAGCTGCCCCTCTTTGCTCATTGTCGTGTAACGGCAATAGAGCAAAGACATAAGAAAGACCCATTCGCTTTGGTCTCGATGGGCCTTAACTTCTTTTGGTGTCTTTTCTTGATAGCCCCATTCGATCCACCGTGATCTGGTCGTTTGATCCTATTCCCCGTTGTCTTGATGAGATAGGACTTGTAGCTCCAATTTATTACATTCGCCTTATATCTTTGACCTGCTCCACAATCGCTCAGTAACATCGAGGTTGCGGACTTGTTATCTTCGATCCGCTCTTGCTGATTTAGGAATGTCTAAAGCGCTATCTTCAATCGATCCTTGCAAACTCAAGGATCACCGGTGATATCTTCGATATGCTTCCCGCAACTTCGTGAACTTTAAAGCGCTATCTTCAATCTGATCCTTGCAAACTCAAGGATCACCGATCGATATCTTCGATCGCTTTTGCAAATTTAGGAATGTCTAAACCGCTATCTTCAATCGATACTTGCAAACTCAAGGATCACCGGATCGATATCTTCGATCGCTTCTCGCAAATTTAGGAATGTCTAAGCTGCTATCTTCAATCGATCCTTGCAAACTCAAGGATCACGGTCGATATCTTCGATCCGCTTCCCGCAACTTCGTGAAGGTCAAATCGCTTTCTTCAATCTGATCCCAGCAAACTGGGGATCACCGGTGATATTTTCGATCCGCTTCCGCAACTCGGAAGGTCAAATCGCTTTCTTCAATCATCCCAGCAAACTGGGGATCACGGTGATATCTTCGATCCGCTTCAGAACTTCGGAAGGTTAAATCGCTTTCTTCAATCGATCAGAAGAAACTCGGGGATCACCGGTGAATCTTTGATCCGCTTCTTACTTCATGGAACTTTGAAGAAATAAGAATTCGGGAGAAGAGATTTGTAATCTCTATCTTCTCTTCTTTGAAACTTCAAAGAATTAAGGATTGATCCTCATTGTTAACTCAAGGAGACGGGATTTGTAATCTCAACCTACTCCACTAGAATGTCGAGAAAATGAGAATTCAGGGAGAAGAGATTCGTAGTCTCCATCTTCTCTCCAAAACTTCAAAGAATTAAGAATTTATCCTCATTGTTAACTCGGGGAGGCAGGATTTGTAATCTCAACCTACTCCATTGGAACGTCGAGGAAATAAGAATTGAACTTTTCAATTTGCTTCCTTACTATTTTCGTGAAGACTTCAATCTTCAATCTGCTCCTTACCATCTTGAGGGAACGAAATATGAACTTTCCAATGTGCTTCCTTACTATATTCAGGAAGACTTCAATCTTTAGTCTGCCCCACTACCATCTTGAGGGAACGAAATCTAAACTTTCCAATGTGCTTCCTTACTATATTCAGGAAGACTTCAATCTTGATCTGCTCCACTATCATCTCTAGGAACAAAACTGAACTTTCCAATTTGCTTCCTTACTATCTTTGGAAGACTTCAATCTTGATCGCTCCACTACCATCTCGAGGAACAAAATCGAACTTCAATATCGCTACACCATTCTTTGAGGAACACATCTGTAGAATTAATTTTATGTGCTTATGCTTATGCCAATGATGAGGATGTTATGATCGTAATGACTCAAAGTCTCCTAACTGCATGTGTTATGGATTTACACTTGCATGAATGCGAATGTCATGAGAATGCCTTTTATGATGATTAGGATGCAATGAGTCGAATGCTCCTAACTAAACATGCTTTGAAATGATGTATGAATGCAAAATGAAATGATCCCTTTTAAATGCTTGGGGTTGTCACTGCTCGTCGTCCACCAGAGTCGTACAACCATGATATCTCGCTATTGCTGGTACCTTTGCCAGAAACTCAAAGAAACAATCATATTTTGCTCAAACAGTTTGCCCCAATGTGACTTCAAGGCCCACTCCGGTGCATACAGGACTTTAAGGCCTATACCATCTTCGAGATCAACCCATTGTGCCTTAAGGGTATAAAAATTGTGTCATCTTCAATCCATCCCTCACGACTCGGGGTGTAGAATCTATGTCATCTTTAGTCAATCCCACTACGACTCGAGGGTATAGAATTTGTTGATTTGGTGCATTGTACCTTTCCATTCCCGTGGATCGTGACGGTGTGCACACATGATAATTGCATGGATACAAAATCATTATTCGTGAATGATTCCCCATTCAAAAATCACCCTTCTTTTATCGAGATGATACTATTTACGTAATACCTCGTCATTTTGTTCAATCACCATTTTCAATCCAAAGAGATAGCCTCAGTTCAAAATTTTCCTCCACCATTATTCCTGTCCCCTAAACTCGAGGAGTTTTAAGCAATGGTCCTGTTTCAGGTTCCGATACTACTTAGAAGTTTCCTAGAGTAATATGTGAAACTCTTCTTTGTGAAAGTGTCGTTAATCCATTAATCGTTATTTCAATGCAAAATGTCCGAAGAGATCATAACTATGGATAAGAACGAAGTTGGTTAAGAGGATAGCTCGAATCCAATGGGTTAAGCAAAAATAGCGAGTGTAATCGGAAAGAAATTTATTGGCGGTGTATCTTGCAAGGTAAAAATAGAAACTAGGTGCCCCAGATATCGCAACTGAGCTTCTGTTCGAACTTCTTGAGGACCATTTTAGGCTCAATATGTGTTTAGGGATCCCAGTACTTTGTCGATGCTCCAAGACACAACATACTTCCTCATTGTTAACTCAAGCGTGGTAAGACTACCGTATGTCTTATTTTTGATCAAAATTTAAGCTGTCCTTCTCGGGTTTTCAACTCAAATCCCCTTTGATCCCAAGGCGCCCTTTGCGGGTTTTCGCCTCGACCTCTCTTTTTCTTTTTTTCTTTTTCGTGTTTTTTATTTTTGTTTTGTTTTTTTTTATTTTTTTTACCATTTTTTCGCAAGACTTTACCTTTTTTTTTTTTGAAATTGAACTCACCAGATTGGACAGGTTCTTGCCATCCATCTTGATTAGTATCCATGTTTCCCTAGAACCAGCCTTCTTTGCTGCATAAGGCATTTACTTTTCTTCTCAGAGTCCTCTTGAATACGCAAAACCCTTCTTTATGCCAGGTCTTTCTCCAATGGTAAAGATGCCCCGGTGAAAGTCTCGGCCAACTTTTAAAAACCTAGAGGGTAAATGGTAACTTCTCTATGCCAACGTTTACAAGTCTCAGTCATTTTTCAAAAATTTTGAATGGTTTTGGCTATTTTACTGCACTGATGTGGTGTCTGATCTTTGGACAAATTATAAATTCGTGCCAACATGTTTCTTTCTGGCATTCTTTATTGCCATTCTCTCTTTATTCTTCCTCTTCTTCTTCTTCTTCTTTTTTTTTTGTTTTTTTGTTGTTTTTTTATTTTTTTGTTTTTTTATTTTTTTTTTGAATTTGAAGTTGAAGTTGAAGTCAACGACTGCTGACTTTGTAATTTTGACATGTGAAGCGGCCTTTACCCTCTTAGTAAGGTAACTAAAGGCTATGAATATGAATCAATGTTGGCTCAAAGCTTTTGAGGAGACTGGCTTGATAGCGTCCATGCCTCACATATAGGAATCCTGCGTTTGATGGCCTTAATGTGTCTAACTGTGATCATGTGATAATGTCTTGCTTTATTCTTGCGGTGAGCTAAGCTTCCATCTTCATCTCCTTGTTGGCTCATAGTGTGCTAACATTTAGCGAGGTAGGATCTCGCCATTTTAACAAGTTAGGAAGTAAGTTGCGTCTCATCATCTTCTAAATCCTTAGATCCTTCTAGACACATATCTCACTAGAAAGGAGTTAAATAGAATAGTGTCAGCTCACGCGTCATTGATATCGGGACCCATCTTGGTATGGAGGCAATTTTGGAGAATGAATGATTATTTATGAATGAAGAATAAAAGAATATTCAATAGAATGTATAGCATGGAAAATAAAAATTGGTCCAAAAGATGCATTTTATTGAAGTAGTAATTCAAAACACGAGCCTATTTCACAAAAGAGATCTTATTGCTTCTAGGCTTAAAGCAACAAGTATACTTCATACATTACTCTAGGTAAGCTTCTAAATACTATAGGAATTACTTCCATGGCCTCATTGCTTAAAATGTTCTTAGGTTCATGCTTACGCTTTTGGTGCGCCTATCTCCACAACACCCATTTTGTGAATTTTTCCACCAACTTCTTGAAAGTTGTGCAATTCTCTATCGAATGTCCTCAGAATTCCGCATGATACTCACATCTGGACATTTAGGTTATACCATCTTTGGGTATGGAGGTTGCAGTGGTTTGATAAAATAAGGAGCTACAACATGCATATCAAATAAGTTCGGTATAACTCCTATCGTCATGGGAATAGGAGTGAATCGAGGTTTTTCGAATACGCTCCGGATTGGGTTTTTGCTTTGGGGGATCGGTGGTCGGTAATCGCCTTCTTTGGTGGTTTGTCAGAACGGCTTGAATAACCCTTAGTATAGACACTCGTGCCAGCCCATCTTTATCCTTCCTCTGCGGGGCTTTTGAAGCCCCTTCTCCCTTTTTCTTTGTCTCTGGTAGGCCAAAAACAACGCGATTGGCTTGCTCATTACCAGGCCCATTGAGAATTCAAAGACCAAGTATCAGTCCTATATTGAGATCCAATAATGATAGGTACCAGCGAGAATGTGCATCGAGGTTGAGTTGGGACATTTATTGGGGAGTAAATGATGTCTTCATCATTATCCACATTGTCGGTCACTGGGTCACTCCTTTTTTCAAGTCCTCCGGCTAGTAATCGAAAGTTAGGCGGCCCATCATGTTCTTTTGAAGTCTAGCATTTGCTCTCGCATTTCTTGTTGAATTTGGGACAATTGCTCTTGCATCAGATTGCCTTTGCTCTATCCTCTCCAACCTTTGTTCCATGTTTTCCGAGTTAAGCTCAAATATTTTGCCTAATTAGGGTCCTTTTGTAAAAGTCTAATGCAAATGAATGCAATGTAATGAATGCAATGTAGTGCGAATGCATGAATGCAAAGAGGCATCGACTCTGATCGACTTCATTTTAGAAAACTTTATTAGAAAACAAGTTCTTTTACATAAAATGGACTACTATATGCTTTCGTCCTAAGTCCTAAAAGTTTTGATTTCCCAAGCAATGGAGCTAGCTCTTGACTGTGATCAGACTGTAGCCCATATTTTATGCTTAACATATCCACCTGTAATGCCAAAATCTGTAGATGACCAACTACCTCTTGAACCATCATTTCCCTCACGAGGTAATCTCGACTTTTTTAACTTGATAATGATGAGAATGATGAAATTCTTCTTTCTAACACTCCTCTCTTGTTTCAAGAAGCTCGATCCGCAGTTCACTACACTTTATTTCCTTAATATTGTTCGGACTTAACTTCAATTCGATTGCAGAATTACAGCTTTGAGGGTAGTGAGGAGACTACCCCAGCTTAGCATCAGTTTTTTCAGTATTGACATTTACTCTAGCTAGCGTCGTACTCCAAGAAATTCTTTCGCTTTCATGGTTCAGAAAGATTAGAGTTTTCTAGACCAAGAAGGAACTGCAGAGCTCTAGACATTTTAGATTGTATCATTCAATAGCTTTTTCAATTCCAACCACGGTGAAAATCGTCTATTCGGTTCGTCTCTTTGAATCTATCTAACCGGGTCAATACAAATCCTTTTCATTTCTTCACAAGAATCAAATCCCTTACAATGTTGTTTGGATCACAACGATGAGCCAAGAAGTTCACAACAACCTAACTTTCCATCCTAGATGGTTCCACTAAATCCAACGTCCATTCTTGGAAAGAAATTTCCATTATTGCCCCTTGTAATAATGCGCTGTAATCGATCTTGACTTGGGTGAAATTAACGCTGATAGAAACACCACAAGAACGCATCATCGGCTTGGCACTATGGTTGCTCACCTGTGAAGCATTGGATAAGGCTTTCATTCTTTCTTGAGACTTCTATCTTAACCAAAGAAACTCTCTAGTTAGCGCTTTGTTAATTGCAAATACCTCTAGGAATGGAGCTCCAAAAGAATGAATGTAGATTGTTTCGGCTCTCCAACATTAAAGCACGACTGTATGTTGTGATGGTCGACAAAATGATTATAGACAGTAATCTCTAGATTCTCAGTTTCCCCATTAACTTATTTCACACTTTTCCCTTTTAATAAAAACGACGGATCTCTGCACAACTACTCGCTCAATCCAGTGATCTTGTACTCGTGATTGGATGGACTGACTTTTGTCCTCAGGTTCTCAAGGCTTTTTTTTTTTTTGGCAGGATCTATGGCATTCTGATTGGCAAAGAATCCACCGGATGGGACGAATATTCAGGAAAGGCCTCTCTGAGTGGCTATGAAACTTGAATGGAAACCCCTATAGTCAAGGGCACCTCTTCCAATGTCTGTGAAGCTATTCTGATTATCTTGAAAGATTGGCGAACCAGTAGGCATCCCTGTTTCGCAGCATACTATCTTAAAATGACATCTATCACTCTCAATACTTCTTGAGAGCTTTTAGATTCCTGTCTGCGCCAAGCATTTTGAGTTGCTCGCATGGGTGTCTATGCAACAAGGCTATTTTGACCGATAAGGCCATTTTATTCTCTTCCTGTCTTGCCTATTTGGGTCATCATGGACATCAGGTCTTGCATTCACGTTGTTTTTGTTAGATGTAACATCCTCAAATACAACTACAAACTCATGCTTGTTATTTGGAAGGCACCACAGTAAATAAACTTTTCTCCTCGTTATAAGCGCTTAATTCCTTTTTACTAATTTATTTTCACAGTCTCTTACCCTCCGCCAATCACTTTTCTTCCAACTGCCACATTTCTTTTTGCTCAAATGGATCCATACCCTTCTAACTGCCTAGGTTCTAACTATACGAACGACTGCATTGTCTTCCACTTTATCAAGGAATCCGTTTTCCATAACCAGCTTTCTAACTCAGAAACTGACCGTGAATCGATACCTCTTAAAGTATGAAATGATATGCACAAAAAGAATGAAACACAACAAGTTAGTATCATAAGTAAAATAAGCAAACACCTACCTGGATGACCACTAAGTTTTGACATAGCTTTACCTAAGGTGGGCTCCTAGGGTTTACTATATGCGGTTTTGGTTCTAAAGTTTGAGGTACCCGAACCAGCAGATTCCTCGATCTTCACCCATTATAGGCTCATACGGATCGAGTTCGGTTCAGGGGAATACATTTCCCTATGGCCATACGGAAGTGAAAACTTCACGAAGACATAGGTACGGATGTATCCCGAAAGCAGTCCACTAGCCCATGCGGAGGTGAAAACCTCACGAAGGCATAGCTTCTCGCTCCCACTTAAAGGTGTAACCACAACGGTCATGCAATGCAATGCCAAATTATTTACAAGACCAATATTGAAAGTGCATTAAAAGTAGCATGATTTTTCAAAACCGTTTTAATTAAAAGGACAAAATCAATCAATCCATGGCTTGACCCTCACGTCCCCCATTGGAGTCGCCAAGTCGTCGTAACCATTTTTGATGAAACGATAAGCACGCTGTCGACTCGATTTTTTAAAAAAGAAAAGGAAGGAGTCGCCACCGATCTTTATTTGGTGTGATCGGATCACCTTTGTTTTAATAAAACATTTAATTTACTAAAACAGTGCCTTTTGGTCCACGAACTTGGAGAAAGCGGGTTGAAGTCGATTACGTGCGAGGAAGGATTAGCACCTCGACACGCCCAAAATTGGTACCAAACGATTGATTGATGTCCTTTTGTTGAAAACTTTAAAAGGGTTCAAAATATAATGCTTTTATTTTCAAAATTTGATGGAATTGAAAGGACGTTTAGACTCTCTTATTATCGAAGAGATAAAGCATCATGTCCAATAAGTTAGGCTAATACTTTAGACTCAAACTAAGCTCGTCTTTTAAAACTCGATTTTCATTTTTGAAGAGGATCTTTCCGTTATTCGTCAAATGAGAAATTGGAACCCGAGAAGTTAGGGCTCGAGTTCTCGAGATTTCAAATCTGGAAGATTGACTCTATTTTTAGGAAAAGAAGCTTATCTCAAGTATCTAGATGTCGGTTTACATTTCAATTTCGAGATTAAGTATTTTGTTTTAAAATTTAAATTACGATTTGAAGAGATATCCGTTGTTAGCTTAAACGAGAAAAATCGGAACCAAAGAAGTTAGGGCTCGATTCACTCGAATTACTAATACTGAATGATTATTTGAAAAAAAACTTGATGACTTGAGCAAAGGTTAATGCATCACAATTCGATAAAGGAATAAATTACGAAGTTAGGTTGCATAAGAAATAATAATGATATACGTAATAATGCTAAGTTAATTAATTTGATGATATAATGATGATAATAATGATAATGGTAAAAAAATTTTATAATGTTTAAGAGTAAAAATAGTAATAATAAGATAATATTAATGACACTACTAAGAAAAAAAATAATAAAATGAAGGTAATTAACAAAAATATATATACTGAATAAAAATAACATAATAATAGTAACGAGAGTATAATATTAAAGCAAGAAAATAAATATAAATATAAGTAGTAAAATAATAATAGAAATATCAATAATGATGTTACGAAATAATAATGATATTAATAATAAAATAATTATAATGGTAAATGAATATTATTATAATAATAATAATAATAATAATATAGTGATTAAATAATATAATAATAAATAATACTATAGTAATAATAATAATAAAGTAGTAATAATAATACATAATCAATAAAATATTAAATAATAATAATGATGATTAAAGGGGACTTAATTGAATTAAAACAAAATTTTGGGAAGATTTGTAATAAAAAGGGCTATTTGAAACACGCGTGAAAGGAGGGGACCAAAATGGCAATTATGCCATAGGTTTAAACGCTGCGTGCAGGGGGACCATATTGAAAATCTAACTAAATATAAGGGCTAGATTTTAAAATAATAAAATTTAATTGAAATCAATAAAAAAAGCGGAAGGGCTAAAAGTGAAATTTGCCCTTCCGTTCAAAAACACGCGGATCCTAGGTCGAGCGGGTCGGATTCGGGTCGGATAGGGCAAAGCAGCGTCGTTTTGGGGTTAAAGCCCGCCCCAAACAGCGTCGTTTGTGGGCTATAAAAGCCCTAAACCCCAAAAATGTCATTCTCTTCTTGCTTTAAAAAAAAAATTGCTCTTTTCATTTTTTTCTGCAGGGATGAGCTCTGTAATCCGTGTTGATGTCGTCAGCGCCCGCATGCCGTAATCGCATTGTGTAAAAATTTTATTTTTTAATTTTTTTATATTTTAAGCATATTTCATAAGTTAAAAAAAATTTGATAGCAAAGCGAAGAAAAAAAACAAAATAATAAAAATCACCTTTTCAGTATCGATTCTTTGTTTTTCGGATCTACTCCTTTTTTTGCCCTTTTTTTTGAAGCTCAGTATTTTATATTTTTGGTGTTTTGAAATCTCTATTTTTGATTCAAGAAGAAAGATATAGATAATTGTACTTTATTAAAATCCATTTTTAAAATCAACCAACAAGGATTAATTAAATAAGTTTATATTTACCTCCTACTTGGGTTAACACGCAAATGGGGTTGACATGTCTCATTTATTTTTTGACAAGTTTGTCCATGTTTGGCATCTCGAGCAACTAAGTTGAGAAGGAGATCTCTTGAGTTGACCAAAAGCTCATTGTTAAAAGGATATTAAATGAATAGGTAAGTTACCTATTGATCTTTTACATTCTTATATATTTTGATCGTCGACTATCTTTTTTTTTTTTTGCTCAGTCAATTGATTACAGGAAAAGGCGTTGGGATCACCCAACCCATACCAGTTCGAACAAGGAACCAAAAGCTGCAACACTATGCCAAGACAAAGCACAAACAACCATAAAATAGGAAACCCCAAAATAGATTACCAATATAATCTAAACAAGGTATTCATTGACAAACTGCTTTAGCCAAGGCTTCCCCCATTCCATTCTTACCTCGATTTGTGACTTCAATCTGAACCTCGATATTTTAACCAATTCGAACCGGTATTTGAATCGCATTCTATGACTATATTTCAACCAATCCGACCTAAGGCCTAGCACGGTTCAATTCGAGGACGACGGACCCGACCTTCTACGCCGCTCAATATTCTTCCCATCGCCGCCATTTTTACCCATCAAGGACTGGCTCGCATATTAAACTTGAGACAACCCTATTCTACCACTCTAATGGGAAACCGGAACTCCCCACCTCTAGAAAAATCGATCGTCAACCTTTTACGGTTTCATGATCTTGACCAAGATTGGCATACTAGCAAAACAACTCTCCTTGTCGGGGTTCTTGCCAAAGTGAGATTAAATCACCCCATACCCTTGCTATTCTTTTAAAAGACTCGTAATTCCGAGTTAATGTAAAATAAACTATTTTTCTGTAAAATGACTTATCATTTTGAAAAATGTAAGTCATTTTCGGATTAAAGTTCCTCTATATGTAATTTTTTTATAAAAATTAACCTCTAAATCAAGCTTAATATTATTATATTGATAATAATTTTTTATTTTTAAAATATTTAAAATATTAATATAAAATATTATATTCTTCAATATTATTAAACATACATATTTAATTATTTATATTTAATCATATAATAAATTATTAATACAATTAATATAATTTATTATTTTAATAAATTATTTATATTTCAATTTTAATTTTATAATAATATTTATTACAATTATAAATATATTATTAATAATGTTTTGTAGTATAAAAGTTAAAATATATCATAAGTATATGTACTCTTCACAAATTTGTGATTTAGTGATCTCTATACTTTTATTTTCAAGAATTTGGTCTCTTTACTTTTTAGATTTGAAAATCAAGTCTAATTGTTGACATTGTTAAATTTTTTTGTCAATTTGGTTGATGTCACATTTTTAAATAAAAATTCTCATTTGATAGTCATATAACTAAAAAATAACGTTGTAATGAACCTAAATTTAACAAAATATTTTTAATATATACAAAAACAATGTAAAATATCAATTTATAGATATAAAATAAACTCAATTAAAAAATGAAAATATGAGAAAATCTCAAATGTATGTTTGCTTCATTGAAAACAACTTTTATGAAATATTTTTAAGAAATAGTCAAACAACAGAAAATATTTTACACAATTCATCCAAATACGAGAAAATATTAACTTTTCCAAGAAAATAAGTCATTTTCTGGAAATCATTTTCAGTGAAACAAACAGACCTTTAGACTCATCAGATTCTCTATCAAACATTTATACTATCCTCAAGGACCATTCATGCACTCATTCATTATTATTGGGACTTAAATTGTAAAGGAATTATCTAAAAGATTTATAGAAACCCGTATAAGAGAAACCGCATTCAACCAGACTGCATATTTCTTAACCTAATCTTAACTCAATACACGTTTCTTCAAGAATTTGGGACTCACCAGACCTCATATCTAATATACATAACCATTTCTTCACTCATTCATCAATTCTAACACAACTTCATTCCTGTAATCATATAAGTATCATTTCCATACTATATCATCCATGATTTTAGATTCATAGTTTGGTCAAGTTCATGTAGATATACTTTAGTATGAACAATATACATACAAGGTCGGTGTAGAAACCAATTCTAAATGGCAAGACCTTCACTCTTAGTACGGAGACCTTCAAGAGTGTCCTGAGTTAGGTGCTAAAACAACGAAAGAGTTGGCTAAATACAGTGAACCCAACTTCAAGCAAGTTTCCAATCTAAGTTTTTTCGAGAGAAAGTGTAAAGAAAATTTGAAAAGAAAATATGGATGCAAGGGGAGACGTAAAACTTGCCCATTAAGCCACTACTAACTTTATACAACTAAACACAAAAACTCAGTTTAGTGGATAAGTCAGATTATCCCACTAATCCCCTCGATTCCTGTGACCAAGTGCTCTTTCTCTCACATCATAAATATGAGTTTTATCGACTAAAGTAACTTAGTTCCATTCTAACCAGTTATCATTTGTGTAATTAAATCTTCCAACCGAATAATAAAATAATAAATGGTTCTTTCAAACTAAGAAGTTAAAATAAACATCTAACGGTTGGGTGGCGTATACTCTACAATAAAGTCTGCCAAACACAAACTTCACCTGTAAGCACATTCACAGGATCTTATACTTAATCAAAACTAATACTAGGACTTTTTCGGGCAGGTTATTATAGTTCAAAATAACTTCGCTCAATTAAAGTGTAGTTCGTTAGCCTTCACATCTTGCCATGTTGTTTTAAGGAAATTTCCATTATTCAATATAATTTAGTATTTGGTTTTGAGTACACTTCATGTCTATTTTATGGTTCATGTTTGAGATTCATGATTGTCCTTATTTTCAAGGTTCGAACCTATGTCCTTTCTTTAAAAGTGTAATATGTTTTTCCATTGCATTCAATACCTTTATATCCTAAAATTTGTTGTTGAGACTTTCATAAAGATATCGATATAGACAGAGACTCTTTTTATTATTATTAATTTCACACAATCGTGCGTATATATATTATTACAGCAAAGATAAAAAGATAAAAAGAGGAGAAACAAGGCACACAATGTTGAATAGGAAAGGTAGAAGAAGTAGGGATCCAGTAGTATATTATGGGTGGCTGTCAAATTTATTTAATAGTATTATTAATATAAAGAAGTAGACAGCCTCCATGGGTCACACAGCACAAACTGATAGAGATAAGCATGGAGCAATATATGATGCAAAGAGAGGCAGGTTACTTGCAACCGCTCCACATGATTTGTGCTGTCAGCTGTAGAGATCCGTCTGCATTTGCATGGATATGAGCTTCGGAGGAAAATGCACCCCCACATGATAAGGACAAGTTGTCGGAGCTATCGTAGAGCTGAAGGATGCTCACTATATCCTCCCAAACAATATGGTTTTCGGTCGGAATGATCTTAGTAGCCACCTGATATATAGTTTAATTAATTAATTTCTTCTGCTACAAAATCAAAATAAATGAAAAATATATCGATTAATTAATACCTTACAATCAGTGGTCCAAAGAATAATCCACTTAACCTTAACAACATCATACACCAGGCCTCCGTACAGACCGTCGACTACCATATTCTGCGCAAATGGAGTGGGTAATGAATCTTTTTTAATCGTTACCGGAGCACCTTGGTAACTCGAATAATTCAAGCTCGCAAGGCAGTCATCAGAACCATTCTTAAGCTCACCTTTTACCACTTTATGAGTTGGAGGACAAGCCATTTTTAACTCCTTTTTAGTTCACTCTCCTTCTATTCTGCTTCATATCTACCTCCATACACATATTTATACACAACCTTCTAGCATTACAAGTAAGACTTTTAAATTTAAATATGTGAAAATATCAAATATTTAATAACATAACTCCAAATTCAAAGACTTTTAAATTTAAATATGTGAAAATATCAAATATTTAATAACATAACTCCAAATTCAAAGTCATATTATTTAGTTTTAATAAAATAAAACTCGAAAAGCCTCCCTGTTAAGACGACAAAACCCTTATAGTTAAAAGGATATTAATTATTGTCATCTATCTTGGCATTGACCTTGGCTAAACTGGACAAATTGCCTTCTAGGCCCTTAAGCCAGCAAGGATTTAATTAACATGCTTTTAAAAAGAATCAGTTGAACTTTTAGCTCTAGCAAATAAGAATACTAAAAATATTTCAAAGGAATAATAATATTTCTAGTATTTATTACGGAAAGTTAAAATATAATGAGTAGGTATATCATTACATTGAAGACAAAAGCTCCATAGTTAGGGGATATTATTGTCATCATGTATATTTGGCCAACAATTTTATTTCAACTAGTCATCTTATTTAAAATTTAGACATGAATATCAACAAAAGCCTCGTAGTTAGGAGGATATTATTGTCATCTCACCTTCTTTGTTTAAAATAAATATTAGACTTGTGTGTTTTAATTGTGCAAGGATATGAATAGGTGATTCAAAATATAGATAATTGTACTTTATTAAAATCCATTTTTAAAATCAACCAACAAGGATTAATTAAATAAGTTTATATTTACCTCCTACTTGGTTAACACGTGGGTTGACATGTCTCATTTATTTTTTTGACAAGTTTGTCCGGCATCTCGAGCAACTAAGTTGAGAAGGGAGATCTACCGAGTTGACCAAAAGCTCATTGTTAAAAGGATATTAAATGAATAGGTAAGTTACCTATTGATCTTTTACATTCTTATATATTTTGATCGTCGACTATCTTTTTTTTTTTTTTTTGCTCAGTCAATTGATTACAGGAAAAGGCGTTGGGATCACCCAACCCATACCAGTTCGAACAAGGAACCAAAAGCTGCAACACTATGCCAAGACAAAGCACAAACAACCATAAAAATAGGAAACCCCAAAATAGATTACCAATATAATCTGAACAAGGTATTCATTGACAAACCTGCTTTAGCCAAGGCTTCCCCCATTCCATTCTTACCTCGATTTGTGACTTCAATCTGAACCTCGATATTTTAACCAATTCGAACCGGTATTTGAATCGCATTCTATGACTATATTTCAACCAATCCGACCTAAGGCCTAGCACCGGTTCGAATTCCGAGACGACGGACCCAGCCTTACGCTGCTCAATATTCTTCCCATCGCCGCCATTTTTACCCATCAAGGACTGGCTCGCATATTAAACTTCAGACAACCCCTATTCTACCACTCTAATGGGAAACCTGGAACTCCCCACCTCCAGAAAAAATCAGATCGTCAACCTTTTCCGGTTTCATGATCTTGACCAAGATTGGCATACTAGCAAAACAACTCTCCTTGTCGGGTTCTTGCCAAAGTGAGATTAAATCACCCCATACCCTTGCTATTCTTTTAAAAGACTTGTAATTCCAGTTAATGTAAAATAAACTATTTTTTCCGTAAAATGACTTATCATTTTGAAAATGTAAGTCATTTTCGGATTAAAGTTCCTCTATATGTAATTTTTTTATAAAAATTAACCTCTAAATCAAGCTTAATATTATTATATTGATAATAATTTTTTTATTTTTAAAATATTTAAAATATTAATATAAAATATTATATTCTTCAATATTATTAAACATACATATTTAATTATTTATATTTAATCATATAATAAATTATTAATACAATTAATATAATTTATTATTTTAATAAATTATTTATATTTCAATTTTAATTTTATAATAATATTTATTACAATTATAAATATATTATTAATAATGTTTTGTAGTATAAAAGTTAAAATATATCATAAGTATATGTACTCTTCACAAATTTGTGATTTAGTGATCTCTATACTTTTATTTTCAAGAATTTGGTCTCTTTACTTTTTAGATTTGAAAATCAAGTCTAATTGTTGACATTGTTAAATTTTTTTGTCAATTTGGTTGATGTCACATTTTTAAATAAAAATTCTCATTTGATAGTCATATAACTAAAAATAACGTTGTAATGAACCTAAATTTAACAAAATATTTTTAATATATACAAAAACAATGTAAAATATCAATTTATAGATATAAAATAAACTCAATTAAAAATGAAAATATGAGAAAATCTCAAATGTATGTTTGCTTCATTGAAAACAACTTTTATGAAATATTTTTAAGAAATAGTCAAACAACAGAAAATATTTTACACAATTCATCCAAATACGAGAAAATATTAACTTTTCCAAGAAAATAAGTCATTTTCTGGAAATCATTTTCAGTGAAACAAACAGACCTTTAGACTCATCAGATTCTCTATCAAACATTTATACTATCCTCAAGGACCATTCATGCACTCATTCATTATTATTGGGACTTAAATTGTAAAGGAATTATCTAAAGATTTATAGAAACCAGTATAAGAGAAACCGCATTCAACGGATCGCATATTTCTTAACCTAATCTTAACTCAATACACGTTTCTTCAAGAATTTGGGACTCACCAGACCTCATATCTAATATACATAACCATTTCTTCACTCATTCATCAATTCTAACACAACTTCATTCCTGTAATCATATAAGTATCATTTCCATACTATATCATCCATGATTTTAGATTCATAGTTTGGTCAAGTTCATGTAGATATACTTTAGTATGAACAATATACATACAAGGGTCGGTGTAGAAACCCACCATAGAACAATTCTAAATGGCAAGACCTTCACTCTTAGTACGGAGACCTTCAAGAGTGTCTGAGTTAGGTGCTAAAACAACGAAAGAGTTGGCTAAATACTGTGAACCCAACTTCAAGCAAGTTTCCAATCTAAGTTTTTTTGAGAGAAAGTGTAAAGAAAATTTGAAAAGAAAATATGGATGCAAGGGGAGGCGTAAAACTTGCCCATTAAGCCACTACTAACTTTATACAACTAAACACAAAACTCAGTTTAGTGGATAAGTCGATTATCCCACTAATCCCTCGATTCTCGTGACCAAGTGCTCTTTCTCTCACATCATAAATATGAGTTTTATCGACTAAAGTAACTTAGTTCCATTCTAACCGATTATCATTTGTGTAATTAAATCTTCCAACAGAATAATAAAATAATAAATGGTTCTTTCAAACTAAGAAGTTAAAATAAACATCTAACAATTGGGTGGCGATACTCTACAATAAAGTCGCCAAACACAAACTTCACTGTAAGCACATTCACGGGATCTTATACTTAATCAAAACTAATACTAGGACTTTCTTGGCAAGGAGTTATTACAGTTCAAAATAACAATTAAAGTGTAGTTCGTTAGCCTTCATATCTTGCCATGTTGTTTTAAGGAAATTTCCATTATTCAATATAATTTAGTATTTGGTTTTGAGTACACTTCATGTCTATTTTATGGTTCATGTTTGAGATTCATGATTGTCCTTATTTTCAAGGTTCGAACCTATGTCCTTTCTTTAAAAGTGTAATATGTTTTCCATTGCATCCAATACCTTTATATCCTAAAATTTGTAGTTGAGACTTTCATAAAGATATCGATATAGACAGAGACTCTTTTTATTATTATTAATTTCACACAATCGTGCGTATATATATTATTACAGCAAAGATAAAAAAGAGGAGAAACAAGGCACACAATGTTGAATAGGAAAGGTAGAAGAAGTAGGGATCCAGTAGTATATTATGGGGTGGCTGTCAAATTTATTTAATAGTATTATTAATATAAAGAAGTAGACAGCCTCCATGGGTCACACAGCACAAACTGATAGAGATAAGCATGGAGCAATATATGATGCAGAGAGAGGCAGGTTACTTGCAACCGCTCCACATGATTTGTGCTGTCAGCTGTAGAGATCCGTCTGCATTTGCATGGATATGAGCTTCGGAGGAAAATGCACCCCCACATGATAAGGACAAGTTGTCGGAGCTATCGTAGAGCTGAAGGATGCTCACTATATCCTCCCAAACAATATGGTTTTCGGTCGGAATGATCTTAGTAGCCACCTGATATATAGTTTAATTAATTAATTTCTTCTGCTACAAAATCAAAATAAATGAAAAATATATCGATTAATTAATACCTTACAATCAGTGGTCCAAAGAATAATCCACTTAACCTTAACAACATCATACACCAGGCCTCCGTACAGACCGTCGACTACCATATTCTGCGCAAATGGAGTGGGTAATGAATCTTTTTTAATCGTTACCGGAGCACCTTGGTAACTCGAATAATTCAAGCTCGCAAGGCAGTCATCAGAACCATTCTTAAGCTCACCTTTTACCACTTTATGAGTTGGAGGACAAGCCATTTTAACTCCTTTTTAGTTCACTCTCCTTCTATTCTGCTTCATATCTACCTCCATACACATATTTATACACAACCTTCTAGCATTACAAGTAAGACTTTTAAATTTAAATATGTGAAAATATCAAATATTTAATAACATAACTCCAAATTCAAAGACTTAAATTTAAATATGTGAAAATATCAAATATTTAATAACATAACTCAAATTCAAAGTCATATTATTTAGTTTTAATAAAATAAAACTCGAAAAGCCTCCCTGTTAAGACGACAAAACCCTTATAGTTAAAAGGATATTAATTATTGTCATCTATCTTGGCATTGACCTTGGCTAAACTGGACAAATTGCCTTCTAGGCCCTTAAGCCAGCAAGGATTTAATTAACATGCTTTTTAAAAAAGAATCAGTTGAACTTTTAGCTCTAGCAAATAAGAATACTAAAAATATTTCAAAGGAATAATAATATTTCTAGTATTTATTACGGAAAGTTAAAATATAATGAGTAGGTATATCATTACATTGAAGACAAAAGCTCCATAGTTAGGGGGATATTATTGTCATCATGTATATTTGGCCAACAATTTTTATTTCAACTAGTCATCTTATTTAAAATTTAGACATGAATATCAACAAAAGCCTCGTAGTTAGGAGGATATTATTGTCATCTCACCTTCTTTGTTTAAAATAAATATTAGACTTGTGTGTTTTAATTGTGCAAGGATATGAATAGGTGATTCAAAATATAGATAATTGTACTTTATTAAAATCCATTTTTTAAAATCAACCAACAAGGATTAATTAAATAAGTTTATATTTACCTCCTACTTCGGTTAACACGTGGGTTGACATGTCTCATTTATTTTTTTGACAAGTTTGTCCGGCATCTCGAGCAACTAAGTTGAGAAGGGAGATCTATTGAGTTGACCAAAAAGCTCATTGTTAAAAGGATATTAAATGAATAGGTAAGTTACCTATTGATCTTTTACATTCTTATATATTTTGATCGTCGACTATCTTTTTTTTGCTCAGTCAATTGATTACAGGAAAAGGCGTTGGGATCACCCAACCCATACCAGTTCGAACAAGGAATCAAAAGTTGCAACACTATGCCAAGATAGAGCACAAACAACCATAAAAATAGGAAACCCCAAAATAGATTACCAATATAATCTAAACAAGGTATTCATTGACAAACCTGCTTTAGCCAAGGCTTCCGCCATTCCATTCTTACCTCGATTTGTGACTTCAATCTGAACCTCGATATTTTAACCAATTCGAACCGGTATTTGAATCGCATTCTATGACTATATTTCAACCAATCCGACCTAAGGCCTAGCACCGGTTCGAATTCCGAGACGACGGACCCAGCCTTACGCTGCTCAATATTCTTCCCATCGCCGCCATTTTTACCCATCAAGGACCGGCTCGCATATTAAACTTCAGACAACCCCTATTCTACCACTCTAATGGGAAACCTGGAACTCCCCACCTCTAGAAAAATCAGATCGTCAACCTTTTCTGGTTTCATGATACTGACCAGTATTGGCATACTAGCAAAACAACTCTCCTTGTCGGGGTTCTTGCCCAGTGAGATTAAATCACCCCATACCCTTGCTATTCTTTTAAAAGACTCGTAATTCCAGGTTAATGTAAAATAAACTATTTTTCCTGTAAAATGACTTATCATTTTGAAAAATGTAAGTCATTTTTCGGATTAAAGTTCCTCTATATGTAATTTTTTTTATAAAAATTAACCTCTAAATCAAGCTTAATATTATTATATTGATAATAATTTTTTTTATTTTTAAAATATTTAAAATATTAATATAAAATATTATATTCTTCAATATTATTAAACATACATATTTAATTATTTATATTTAATCATATAATAAATTATTAATACAATTAATATAATTTATTATTTTAATAAATTATTTATATTTCAATTTTAATTTTATAATAATATTTATTACAATTATAAATATATTATTAATAATGTTTTGTAGTATAAAAGTTAAAATATATCATAAGTATATGTACTCTTCACAAATTTGTGATTTAGTGATCTCTATACTTTTATTTTCAAGAATTTGGTCTCTTTACTTTTTAGATTTGAAAATCAAGTCTAATTGTTGACATTGTTAAATTTTTTTGTCAATTTGGTTGATGTCACATTTTTAAATAAAAATTCTCATTTGATAGTCATATAACTAAAAATAACGTTGTAATGAACCTAAATTTAACAAAATATTTTAATATATACAAAAACAATGTAAAATATCAATTTATAGATATAAAATAAACTCAATTAAACAATGAAAATATGAGAAAATCTCAAATGTATGTTTGCTTCATTGAAAACAACTTTTATGAAATATTTTTAAGAAATAGTCAAACAATGAAAATATTTTACACAATTCATCCAAATACGAGAAAATATTAACTTTTCCAAGAAAATAAGTCATTTTCTGGAAATCATTTTCAGTGAAACAAACAGACCTTTAGACTCATCAGATTCTCTATCAAACATTTATACTATCCTCAAGGACCATTCATGCACTCATTCATTATTATTGGGACTTAAATTGTAAAGGAATTATCTAAAAGATTTATAGAAACCCGTATAAGAGAAACCGCATTCAACCAGACTGCATATTTCTTAACCTAATCTTAACTCAATACACGTTTCTTCAAGAATTTGGGACTCACCAGACCTCATATCTAATATACATAACCATTTCTTCACTCATTCATCAATTCTAACACAACTTCATTCCTGTAATCATATAAGTATCATTTCTATACTATATCATCCATGATTTTAGATTCATAGTTTGGTCAAGTTCATGTAGATATACTTTAGTATGAACAATATACATACAAGGGTCAGTGTAGAAACCCAAAAATACAACAATTCTAAATGGCAAGACCTTCACTCTTAGTACGGAGACCTTCAAGAGTGTCCCGAGTTAGGTGCTAAAACAACGAAAGAGTTGGCTAAATCTGATGAACCCAACTTCAAGCAAGTTTCCAATCTAAGTTTTTTCGAGAGAAAGTGTAAAGAAAATTTGAAAAGAAAATATGGATGCAAGGGGAGACGTAAAACTTGCCCATTAAGCCACTACTAACTTTATACAACTAAACACAAAAACTCAGTTTAGTGGATAAGTCAGATTATCCCACTAATCCCCTCGATTCCTGTGACCAAGTGCTCTTTCTCTCACATCATAAATATGAGTTTTATCGACTAAAGTAACTTAGTTCCATTCTAACCAGTTATCATTTGTGTAATTAAATCTTCCAACCAGAATAATAAAATAATAAATGGTTCTTTCAAACTAAGAAGTTAAAATAAACATCTAACAGCTGGGGTGGCGTATACTCTACAATAAAGTCTGCCAAACACAAACTTCACCTGTAAGCACATTCACAGGATCTTATACTTAATCAAAACTAATACTAGGACTTTGCCGGGCAGGTTATTACAGTTCAAAATAACTTCGCTCAATTAAAGTGTAGTTCGTTAGCCTTCATATCTTGCCATGTTGTTTTAAGGAAATTTCCATTATTCAATATAATTTAGTATTTGGTTTTGAGTACACTTCATGTCTATTTTATGGTTCATGTTTGAGATTCATGATTGTCCTTATTTTCAAGGTTCGAACCTATGTCCTTTCTTTAAAAGTGTAATATGTTTTTCCATTGCATCCAATACCTTTATATCCTAAAATTTGTAGTTGAGACTTTCATAAAGATATCGATATAGACAGAGACTCTTTTTATTATTATTAATTTCACACAATCGTGCGTATATATATTATTACAGCAAAGATAAAAAAGATAAAAAAGAGGAGAAACAAGGCACACAATGTTGAATAGGAAAGGTAGAAGAAGTAGGGATCCAGTAGTATATTATGGGGTGGCTGTCAAATTTATTTAATAGTATTATTAATATAAAGAAGTAGACAGCCTCCATGGGTCACACAGCACAAACTGATAGAGATAAGCATGGAGCAATATATGATGCAAAGAGAGGCAGGTTACTTGCAACCGCTCCACATGATTTGTGCTGTCAGCTGTAGAGATCCGTCTGCATTTGCATGGATATGAGCTTCGGAGGAAAATGCACCCCCACATGATAAGGACAAGTTGTCGGAGCTATCGTAGAGCTGAAGGATGCTCACTATATCCTCCCAAACAATATGGTTTTCGGTCGGAATGATCTTAGTAGCCACCTGATATATAGTTTAATTAATTAATTTCTTCTGCTACAAAATCAAAATAAATGAAAAATATATCGATTAATTAATACCTTACAATCAGTGGTCCAAAGAATAATCCACTTAACCTTAACAACATCATACACCAGGCCTCCGTACAGACCGTCGACTACCATATTCTGCGCAAATGGAGTGGGTAATGAATCTTTTTTAATCGTTACCGGAGCACCTTGGTAACTCGAATAATTCAAGCTCGCAAGGCAGTCATCAGAACCATTCTTAAGCTCACCTTTTACCACTTTATGAGTTGGAGGACAAGCCATTTTTAACTCCTTTTTAGTTCACTCTCCTTCTATTCTGCTTCATATCTACCTCCATACACATATTTATACACAACCTTCTAGCATTACAAGTAAGACTTTTAAATTTAAATATGTGAAAATATCAAATATTTAATAACATAACTCCAAATTCAAAGACTTTTAAATTTAAATATGTGAAAATATCAAATATTTAATAACATAACTCAAATTCAAAGTCATATTATTTAGTTTTAATAAAATAAAACTCGAAAAGCCTCCCTGTTAAGACGACAAAACCCTTATAGTTAAAAGGATATTAATTATTGTCATCTATCTTGGCATTGACCTTGGCTAAACTGGACAAATTGCCTTCTAGGCCCTTAAGCCAGCAAGGATTTAATTAACATGCTTTTAAAAAGAATCAGTTGAACTTTTAGCTCTAGCAAATAAGAATACTAAAAATATTTCAAAGGAATAATAATATTTCTAGTATTTATTACGGAAAGTTAAAATATAATGAGTAGGTATATCATTACATTGAAGACAAAAGCTCCATAGTTAGGGGATATTATTGTCATCATGTATATTTGGCCAACAATTTTATTTCAACTAGTCATCTTATTTAAAATTTAGACATGAATATCAACAAAAGCCTCGTAGTTAGGAGGATATTATTGTCATCTCACCTTCTTTGTTTAAAATAAATATTAGACTTGTGTGTTTTAATTGTGCAAGGATATGAATAGGTGATTCAAAATATAGATAATTGTACTTTATTAAAATCCATTTTTTAAAATCAACCAACAAGGATTAATTAAATAAGTTTATATTTACCTCCTACTTCGGTTAACACGTGGGTTGACATGTCTCATTATTTTTTGACAAGTTTGTCCGGCATCTCGAGCAACTAAGTTGAGAAGCGAGATCTACTGAGTTGACCAAAAAGCTCATTGTTAAAAGGATATTAAATGAATAGGTAAGTTACCTATTGATCTTTTACATTCTTATATATTTTGATCGTCGACTATCTTTTTTTTTTTTTTTGCTCAGTCAATTGATTACAGGAAAAGGCGTTGGGATCACCCAACCCATACCAGTTCGAACAAGGAACCAAAAGTCGCAACACTATGCCAAGACAAAGCACAAACAACCATAAAATAGGAAACCCCAAAATAGATTACCAATATAATCTAAACAAGGTATTCATTGACAAACTGCTTTAGCCAAGGCTTCCCCATTCCATTCTTACCTCGATTTGTGACTTCAATCGAACCTCGATATTTTAACCAATTCGAACCGTATTTGAATCGCATTCTATGACTATATTTCAACCAATCCGACCTAAGGCCTAGCACCGGTTCAATTCGAGATGACGGACCCACCTTACGCTACTCAATATTCTTCCCATCGCCGCCATTTTACCCATCAAGGACCGGCTCGCATATTAAACTTCGACAACCCTATTCTACCACTCTAATGGGAAACCGGAACTCCCCACCTCCGAAAAAATCGATCGTCAACCTTTTCGGTTTCATGATCTTGACCAAGATTGGCATACTAGCAAAACAACTCTCCTTGTCGGGTTCTTGCCCGGTGAGATTAAATCACCCCATACCCTTGCTATTCTTTTAAAAGACTCGTAATTCCGAGTTAATGTAAAATAAACTATTTTTCTGTAAAATGACTTATCATTTTGAAAATGTAAGTCATTTTCGGATTAAAGTTCCTCTATATGTAATTTTTTTATAAAATTAACCTCTAAATCAAGCTTAATATTATTATATTGATAATAATTTTTTTATTTTAAAATATTTAAAATATTAATATAAAATATTATATTCTTCAATATTATTAAACATACATATTTAATTATTTATATTTAATCATATAATAAATTATTAATACAATTAATATAATTTATTATTTTAATAAATTATTTATATTTCAATTTTAATTTTATAATAATATTTATTACAATTATAAATATATTATTAATAATGTTTTGTAGTATAAAAGTTAAAATATATCATAAGTATATGTACTCTTCACAAATTTGTGATTTAGTGATCTCTATACTTTTATTTTCAAGAATTTGGTCTCTTTACTTTTTAGATTTGAAAATCAAGTCTAATTGTTGACATTGTTAAATTTTTTTGTCAATTTGGTTGATGTCACATTTTTAAATAAAAATTCTCATTTGATAGTCATATAACTAAAAATAACGTTGTAATGAACCTAAATTTAACAAAATATTTTTAATATATACAAAAACAATGTAAAATATCAATTTATAGATATAAAATAAACTCAATTAAAAATGAAAATATGAGAAAATCTCAAATGTATGTTTGCTTCATTGAAAACAACTTTTATGAAATATTTTTAAGAAATAGTCAAACAATGAAAATATTTTACACAATTCATCCAAATACGAGAAAATATTAACTTTTCAAGAAAATAAGTCATTTTCGGAAATCATTTTCGATGAAACAAATGCAGACCTTTAGACTCATCGATTCTCTATCAAACATTTATACTATCCTCAAGGACCATTCATGCACTCATTCATTATTATTGGGACTTAAATTGTAAAGGAATTATCTAAAAGATTTATAGAAACCCGTATAAGAGAAACCACATTCAACGATCGCATATTTCTTAACCTAATCTTAACTCAATACACGTTTCTTCAAGAATTTGGGACTCACTGGACCTCATATCTAATATACATAACCATTTCTTCACTCATTCATCAATTCTAACACAACTTCATTCCCTGTAATCATATAAGTATCATTTCTATACTATATCATCCATGATTTTAGATTCATAGTTTGGTCAAGTTCATGTAGATATACTTTAGTATGAACAATATACATACAAGGGTCGGTGTAGAAACTAAATGGCAAGACCTTCACTCTTAGTACGGAGACCTTCAAGAGTGTCCCGAGTTAGGTGCTAAAACAACGAAAGAGTTGGCTAAATATAGTGAACCCAACTTCAAGCAAGTTTCCAATCTAAGTTTTTCGAGAGAAAGTGTAAAGAAAATTTGAAAAGAAAATATGGATGCAAGGGAGACGTAAAACTTGCCCATTAAGCCACTACTAACTTTATACAACTAAACACAAAAACTCGGTTTAGTGGATAAGTCGATTATCCCACTAATCCCTCGATTCACGTGACTAAGTGCTCTTTCTCTCACATCATAAATATGAGTTTTATCGACTAAAGTAACTTAGTTCCATTCTAACCAGTTATCATTTGTGTAATTAAATCTTCCAACCAGAATAATAAAATAATAAATGGTTCTTTCAAACTAAGAAGTTAAAATAAACATCTAACAGCTGGGGTGGCGTATACTCTACAATAAAGTCTGCCAAACACAAACTTCACCTGTAAGCACATTCACAGGATCTTATACTTAATCAAAACTAATACTAGGACTTTCTTAGGGCGAGGTTATTACTGAGTTCAAAATAACTTCGCTCAATTAAAGTGTAGTTCGTTAGCCGTCAGAGGCCGAGTCGGGAGGTTGGTGGTGAGGCGCATAGGGTTAGGTTAGGATTCTGTTTTTTGGTTTGGTGAAAATTGTTTAATTTTGGGCCATTCAGACTGTTCTTTGTTTTGGGTTTGGGTTGTTTTAATTTTGGGTTGTAAGCGAGTTTGGAGTCGGGCAAATGGGTCTGCATAGATAATTGTACTTTTAAAATCCATTTTTAAAATCAACCAACAAGGATTAATTAAATAAGTTTATATTTACCTCACTTGATTAACACGTGGGTTGACATGTCTCATTTATTTTTGACATGTTTGTCCGCATCTCGAGCAACTAAGTTGAGAAGGGAGATCTCTTGAGTTGACCAAAAGCTCATTGTTAAAGGATATTAAATGAATAGGTAAGTTACCTATTGATACATTCTTTTATGATAAATGACTATCTTTTTTTTTTTTTTTGCTCAGTCAATTGATTCAGGAAAAGGCGTTGGGATCACCCAACCCATACGATTCGAGCAAGGAACCAAAATCGCAACACTATGCCAAGACAAAGCACAAACAACCATAAAATAGGAAACCCCAAATAGATTACCAATATAAGAACATTCATTGACAAACTGCTTTAGCCAAGGCTTCCCCATTCCATTCTTACCTCGATTTGTGACTTCAATACGAACTCGATATTTTAACCAATTGAACCGGTATTTGAATCGCGTTATGACTATATTCAACCAATCAGAGCCTAAGGCTAACCTTAGGTTCGAATTAGGGGCAACGGACCCGACCTACTGCGCTCAATATTCTTCCCATCGCCATTTTACCCATCAAGGTAGCTCATAATAAAACAGACAACTATTACCACTCTAATGGGAAACACGAACTCCCCACCTCCGAGAAAAATCGGATCGTCAACCTTTTACGGTTTCATGATCTTGACAGTATTGGCATACCAAAACAACTCTCCTTGCCGGGGTTCTTGCCGGTGATTAAATCACCCCATACCCTTGCTATTCTTTAAAGAGACTAGTAATTCGAGTTAATGTAAAATAAACTATTTTTCTGTAAAATGACTTATCATTTGAAAATGTAAGTCATTTTGATAAAATTTCTCTATGTATTTTTTATAAAAATTAACCTCTAAATCAAGCTTAATATTATTATATTGATAATAATTTTTTATTTTTAAAATATTTAAAATATTAATATAAAATATTATATTCTTCAATATTATTAAACATACATATTTAATTATTTATATTTAATCATATAATAAATTATTAATACAATTAATATAATTTATTATTTTAATAAATTATTATATTTCAATTTTAATTTTATAATAATATTTACAATTATAAATATATTATTAATAATGTTTTGTAGTATAAAAGTTAAAATATATCATAAGTATATGTACTCTTCACAAATTTGTGATTTAGTGATCTCTATACTTTTATTTTCAAAATTTGGTCTCTTTACTTTTTAGATTTGAAAATCAAGTCTAATTGTTGACATTGTTAAATTTTTTGTCAATTTGGTTGATGTCACATTTTTAAATAAAAATTCTCATTTGATAGTCATATAAAAAATAACATTGTAATGAACCAACAATAATACAACAACAAAAAGACTAAAGGATTGCAAAATAACTAAAATAGGATTAAATTGCATTTAAAATGAAAGTTTGAGGTCAATTCGAGAAAAAATAAAAGAAGAAGGGCCTATTTATGGCTACTAAAAATGGAGGGACCAAAGAGGTAATAAACCCTTGACCAAAATCTTGTAGAGCGATGGAAGGACAGATTAGCGATCAGGAGTAAATTTTGGGGTCAAATTTGGAAACCAAAAGGATCGATTGCAAAGGTTTGAAAAAGCGGAAGGGCCAAAATTACAAATAACCAATTGATTTAAAAATCGCGGATCTGAGGTGGGTGGTCAACATGCGGATCTGGGGGGCAACAGCGTCGTTTTGAGGTTAAAAGCCGACCAAAGCAGCGTCGTTTCGGGCTATATAAGGCCCCAAAACTCTGAAAAAATTTCATTTATCTTTGAGTGTAAAAAAAAAATTTCTTTCTCTTTCTTTTTTCTCTGCAAGGGGGGAGTCCGGTGGGATTTTTGACAGAGTTCTTGGCATTGCCGCCATCATCTGGTATATTTTTTCTTCTTTCTTTTTGTTATTTGTTTTTTAAGGTTTCAAAAAGTAAAATAAAAATATTGGTATTGAAATAACTAAAAATAGAAATGGAAGAACAAAAACAACCGAAAGTTCTTTTCTTCTTTTCGATTGTTGATCGTTCAAAAAAATCTCCCTTTTACATTTGGTGTTTTCGATTTATGCAGTGAAAAAGAGCCTCTTTTTACATTGTTTCATTCGGTTTTTATAACGAGAATTGGAAAAGAAAAAAAATACAATATTTCCTATTTTTACGCCATTGTTGTGCATTGTTGTGTCTTCTTTTTGGGTTATGGGGAGGCGGTGGTGATGGGGCGGTGGCAGGTGAGCAGTGGGGTTGCGGTGGATGGGGCAAGGAATTAGGGTTGGTGGGCTGCGGCGCTAGGGTTTCGAAAACCTAGCATTACAATTTTGTTTAATTTTTGGGCCTTCGGGCCACTTGTAAATTGGGCTTATTTGTATTGAACTGCTGCCTATTTTATTTTGTTTGTCGATTTAAGGTGTAGTGGGCGAGCAATTTTGGGTGCCATACAGTGCCCTCTTGCTCATTGTCGGTATAGCAGGAATAGAGCAAAGATATAAAGAGGGACCAATTTGCGGAATCTTGCCGAGTCCTGCCTTCTTTGGTGCTTCTCTTCTTCATGTAGCCTCATTCCATCCACGATCTTGTCACTTGATCCACTCCACGCTACTTCACGGAGATAGGACACATAGCTTCAATTTGCTTCTGCTGCAACTTTGAGGGAATGAGATTTGTTTATTTTAAATGGCTCCACTACAACAGGAGATAGATTTGTGAACTTAATTTAGCTCCATTGCAACTTCGGGGAGATAAGGTTTGTATCTTTAGCGACTCCATTGCAACTTGAGGAAATAAGGTTTGGAATCTTGACATTCCCAATTGCTAGTCAAAGAGACCGGGACGATTATGTTCTCTGCTTTGTTTAGAACAGAGATTTGCCTTGATCTTGCCCCACTAACGCTTGGCTTACAAGATTTACAATTTTGACCTATTCACTTTTGGTCGGCGGCAATAGGGCGGTGGCCTAAATCATGTTCCCAACGATTAGGGAGCCAAGATTTGCCTTGATCTTGCCCACTGTTGGTCGATGCGACAAGATCTACAATTTTGACCTATTCACTGCATTGGTGGGGGGTAATAGGATTGATGGCATAAATCATGTTCCTACTAGTTAGGGAGCCAAGATTTGCCTTCGATCTTGCCCCACTCTTGGTTAGGTAAACCAAGATCTACAATTTTTGACCCATTCCTTTGTTGGTTAGTGGCAATAGAGATTATGGCCTAAATCATGTTCCCTCTTGGTTGAGGAGCCAAGATTTGCCTTCGATCTTGCCCACTCTTTGTCGAGGCGACAATATCTACAATTTTTGACCCATTCTACTGGCATTGGTCGGTGGCAATAGGACAGTGGCCTAAATCATGTTCGCTCTTTGGTTAGGAAGCCAAGATTTGCTTTTGATCTTGCCCCCTCTGTTTAGGCGACAAGATCTACAATTTTGACCTATTCCCTTATTTGGTCGGGGACATAGGGCGTCTTCAACCTATTCCTTATTTGCAGTCGGTGGTAATAGGACAATCTTCAACCTATTCCATTGGTGGTCGGTGGTAATGGACAATCTTCAACCTATTCCCTTTCTGGTGGGTGGCAATGGGACAATCTTCAACCTATTCCTTTGTTGGTGGGTGGCAATGGGACAATCTTCAATCTATTCCCTGCACCGATGGGTGGTAATAGACAATCTTCAACCTATTCCACTCTGGTGGGTGGCAATAGGATAATCTTCAACCTATTCCTTTGCTTGTCGGTGGCAATAGAACAATCTTCAACCTATTCCCTTTCGGTCGTGGCAATAGGACAATCTTCAACCTATTCCACTTCTTGGTGATGGCAATGGGACAATCTTCAACCTATTCCACATTTGGTCGGTGGCAATAAGAAAATCTTCCACCTATTCATTTGCTGGTGATGGTAATAGGGTAATCTTGATTTATTCCACTGCTGGTCGGTGGCAATAAGACAATCTTCCACCTATTCCTTTCACCGTCGATTGGCAATAGAGCAATCTTCAACCTATTCCACTGCTTTGGTGATTGGCAATACATGGTTTTCAACCTATTCCACCCAGGTCGGTGGCGATAGAATGATGGCTTCACCGGTGTTGCTACAGATCCTCGGGGACATATCACGTAGACTTGATTTTATATGCTTGTGTTTATGCCATGTGATGCGGATGCTATGGTCGGAATGACTCAAATGCTCCGACTATGTGTGATATGGATGACACTTACATGAATGCGAATGTCATGAGAATGATGATTTTCATAATAATTAAGATGCAATGATATTATGAAGGACATTTGCATGAATGCGGGATGTCATAGGAATGATCTCTTTTACAAGCTTAGGATCCGTAATTGCTGCTGCTCGTCAAGGTCACTTATCAACGCAACATCTTTTTCTCGCTATCTATGATGGCGAATCAAGAAATAGTCATAATTTTAGACTCCTCTTCCTCGAGCGTTTCCAACCCCTAAGTGTGGTGGTTCCTAAACAATGATCTGTTTTAGGTTCTGCAATTGTTTAGAGGCTTTCTAGTAATAAGCGGGACTCCTTTTATGGAAGCATTATGGGTCCATGGGTCGTTATTTCAATTGCAAACAACTTAAAGATTTGAAATAACAATGAGATTTATGAAGAATGGAATCGGATTAAATCAACAAAAGTAAACATTATTGGAATACAAAAATGGGTAAAAGCAAAAGTAGGTGCCCAGATATTACAAACTGAGCTTCACCAACGAATCCTTCCGAAGATCATTTTGAGCTAAATAGATGTCGGAGATGCAGGTCTTTGTAGATGTTCCAGGTGTAACATTCCTCCTTTTGCTAATGCAGGAGAACAAAATTGTCGCATACCTCCTCTTTCGTTGCAAATTTGATGCCTTGTCGAGTTTTCGACTCAAAACCCTTTGGTCTCAAAGCGCCTTCTGGAGTTTTCGCTTTGGCCTCTCCACTTTTTTATTATTTTCCTTTTTTCTTTTCTTTTCTTTTTTTTTTTTAGGTCTTAAAGTGCCCTTTGTAGGTTTTCACTTTAGCCTTTTCCTTCTTCAAACATAATACTTCTTGGCCGAATCCGAATTTATGGGATTGGATAAATTTTCCCATCCATCTCGGTAAAATTAATGCCCCTCCGAAAGCCTTTTTCACCACATAAGGTCCTTCCCAATTTGGCATCCATTTCCTCAGAAATCCTTTTGTATGGGAAGGATCTTTTTCAAAACTAAGTCTCCCTCGTGGAATTCTCTTGGGCGACTTTTTGTTGTATGCTCGCATCATTCGCTTTTGGTACATCCGACCATGACGGATAGCTTTCAGTCTCTTTTAGTCGATCAGATTCAAGCGATCATATCGAACTTGGATCCATTCTGCCTAATCCATTTTCGGTTCGGATAATACCGAAGGACGAAATTTTAACTTCAATGGGTAAAATTGCCTCCATTCTGTAAACCAATGAGAAAAGAGTTGCCCGATGGAGGTTACGACCGCGTTCGATAAGCAAAAAGGGCAAATGGTAACTTCTCATGCCAATCTTTGTAAGTCTCAGTTATCTTCCCTGCCATCCTCTTGATGTTCTTATTAGCTGCTTCTACTGCAGCGTTCATCTTTGAGTGATATGGTGACGAATTGTGATGCACGATCTTGAATTGCCTACGAACCTGCGATCATCTTTGTTGTTCAAGTTTAACGATTATCAAATCGATCCTCTCGGGCATTCCATATCATCATATGATTTCCCTTTTTAAGAACTTGCGATTGCGATTTGGTCACATTAGCATATGAAGTGGCCTCTACCTATTTAGTGAAGTAATCAATTACCACGAAGATGAACAGATGTCCCTTGGAAGCTTTTGGAGAGATTGGCCCACTGACGTCCATGCCCCACATAGAAAAAGGCCATGGGGAGGTCATAACATGTAAAGGTGACGGAGGCACATGAATTTTGTCTCTATAAATCTGGCATTTATGACATTTTTTTGGCATAGTTGATGCAGTCTCCTTCCATGGTGGACCAATAATATCCAAACCTCATTATTTGTTTGGCCATTGTGAAACCATTGGCGTGAGTTTCGCAGATGCCTTCATGGACTTCTTCCAGGATTAACTTAGCCTCGGCGGCACCACACATCTCGGCACCACTTGATCTTTCCTTTTCTTGTATAGGACCTCTTCATCCGGGGCGTATTCACAAGCTAGTCTTCTCAGCGTCCTTTTATCGTTCTCGATTGCTTGGTCCGGTATTCACGATTTCACGTCATGCAAGTATATCGTAAACGTGGTAGGCCAATTTCTTCTTCTTCCTCAATATTGTAGCAATGGGTGGGTCTGATGAATGCTCATTCAGTATAGGCTTCATATCCTTATTCTCGTTTATTTGGACCGGGGAGGCTAAGGTGGCGGAGCATTAGCCATCCTGTTTTCGCCTCTAGGTAAATAACGAAAAATGATGTCATCGAACTCTCGATTAAATCTTGGGCCAATCTTTTGTAGATGGCCACTTTGGATCCTCGGTTTTCCATTCCCTTTAAGTTGATAGATTACGAGGAAGAATCTCCATAAACTTCCAATACTTTGATTTTATGTCCGATAGCGCTGAGACCCATGATGCAAGCTTCATATTCACCATATTATTAGTGCATCGAAATCCAAATGGTGCAAATGGGTAATGGTCTCCTTTGGGGATATCGAATCGCTTCAATTCCATTGCCCACGCATTTGATGCTCCATCAAAATTCAGCTTTCAGGATGATCTTCGAGGCACCTTCCTGTTTGCCACATACATCAAATCTTCATTAGGGAAATCAAGTCAAAGGCTCGTAATCTTCAAGGGCTCTATGGCTAAAAAGTCTGTTATTGCACCCTTTTACTACCTTTTGGTTCACATAGACTATGCCAAGATCGTAAAGCGAGAATCGCCATCGGCCATCCTTCCGTTCAAGCGGTAGACTCCATCATGTATTTAGAGGATCTAGCTTCGAGATGAGCCATGTCAGATGATACAACATATCTCGCTCAATCTTCGAAAGTTGTCCAAATCAAGGCACAAACATAGTTTCTCGATCGGTGAGTATCTTGTTTCACACTCGGTGAATTTTTACTAAGGTAGTATATTGCCTTTTCTCTTTTTCCTAAATCATCATGCTGACCAAGCACACATCCCATTGAATTATCGAGCACTGTTAAATAAAGGATTAACTGATGCCCTTTGGATGAGGTGGTGTCAATCTTGGAGGATTGGGACAGTATTGCTTCATTTTGTCGAAGGTCTTGACACCTCGCCCCACACCTCTTGATTGTGTTTTTAAGAAAGACGAAATAAGGGGTCACATTTCTCGCTTAGTCATGGAAATGAACCGAGCAAGGTAATTTAATCTTCCTAAGACCTCGAACTTCTTTTTGAGTGCGTGGTGGAGGCAGCTCTTGTATAGCCTTAACTTTGTCCGGGTCAACCTCAATCCCCTTTTCGCTGACTATAAATCCTAGCAGTTTCCCTGACCTGGCTCCAAAGGTACACTTTGCTGGGTTAACAGCTGGACTTTCCTCAACCTCAAAAATAATATCCTTAAGACTTGGACATGCTCCTTTTCAGTTTGAGACTAGGCGATCATATCGTCGACATAAACTTCAATTTCTTTGTGCATCATGTCATGGAATAGGGTTACCATGGCTCTCTGATATGTTGCTCCTGCGTTTTTCAACCCAAATGGCATTACCTTATAGCAAAAGGTTCCCCACATGGTTATGAGCGTGGTTTTATCCATGTCTTGAGAAGCATTCTTTGTCTCGTTGTATCCCGAGAAGCCATCCATGAATGAGAACAATGAATAACTTGCCGTATTGTCCACTAAGGTGTCGATATGAGGTAAAGAGAAATTATCTTTGGGCTAGCCTTGTTTAGACCCACTGTAGTCTACACATATTACGTACTTTCCCATCTTTCTTAAGGATGAGGCGATGTTAGCTACCTATTCAAGTACTTAACCACTTGCAAGAAACACCGCTCAAATTGCTTCTTGACCTCTTCTTTTATTTTCAATAAAACATCCGCCTCATCCTCAAGATTCTCGTTGGGACCGCTTGTTCTTCTTTATGGGCAAGCGGGCTACCACAATATCGGTGTTTAGCCCAGCATGTCTTGACACACGACCACGCAAAGACATCTTTGAATTCTTAGAGTAACTCAATGAGGTCTCGCTTTATCTCTCTCGTAATACCATTCACGATCTTCACTTCTTTCTTTTCTTGTCCATTCCTAGGTTCACTATTTCCACCGACTCCTTGTGAGGTAGAATTTGTTTCTCCTCTTGTTCTACCATCCTTAACGACTCAGAGATAGTTCACAACCTTGGTCATATTCAAAATCTCGAAAATCTTTCGCACCCATATCTTGCTCAAAGGGACATTCTGAGTCATCGGTAACGTTACTCAAATCATTGATATTTGGGGACCTATTATGGAGATGAGTAAAGGCTCATAGAACAAAGGAATCTAAGCATGTTTATTGGTATCATGAATGAAGAATGGAAATATTTAGAAGAATATCTAAAGAATAAAAGAATAATGATGATGAATGAAGTGAAAATAGAAGATTTGCTCAAAAGATGGCGGAGATGCATTTCATTAAAAATAATGACGTTTTATACAAAGTCATGCTTCACAAAAGGGACTCCTATTACTTCTAGACTTAAAGCGACAAGTGTGTTCCGAGTATTACTCTAGATTAGCTCTAAAAACACAGGGATTTCTTCCACAGTCCCATTGTTCAAAACTCTCCCAAGCATATAAGGGCTTGAAAACTTTATTCCCCAAATTCCCTCTTCGGATATGTTATTCAGACTCCTCGATATTTCTTTCGGGCTCTTGTCTTATTCAAGGCATCGCAACTCTCTTGCCTCTACCTCCAACTATCGCATTTACTGCTTTGTCAGAGCGATTAGGTTCTGAAGAATCGTCGAACTTCACAATTCCCATTTCAATGAGCTTTTCAACCAACTTTTTGAAAGTAAGGCGCTTTCTATTGAATGTCCTATAATCCCCGCATGATACTCACATTGAGCTTTTGTGTCATATTATTTGGGGTATGGAGGTCGATTGGTTTTAAGTAGTAAGGAGACACCACATGCGCATCAAATAAATTTTGATAGATCTCCTTATATGTCATCGGGATAGACGTGAATTGGAGCCTTCCGGTGTTAGGCTTTGAGTTGAAATCGCCTAAGGGGCCCTTGATGGTCGGTAGTCACCATCCTTAGTCTTCTTACATCACCAGCTCCGAATGGCCCTTATCATACCTACTGCATTACCTGTTTCCTTTTTTCTTCTTGAGGCCTTCAAGTCCGCTCTCTCCTTTCCTTTGTCTCTGCTGAACAATTGGTTTGGTACGATCATCCTCGGGGTTAAAACATGAGCCCATGGGAAGTTCAACAAGGCCGAGGTATTAGTCGACATTGGGGTTCGATAATGGCATGTACCCATATATTTGACGTCTAGTTGAGTCGAAATATTTATCGGGGAGTAAACGATTTCTTCATCATCATCCACACCATTAACCATTGAACTACTCCTTTTTCAAGTCCTCCGGTTAGTATCTTGGTTAACTGGCCTATCATATTCGTTTGATCTCGCATATCTTGTTAAATTTTAGCCAATTGCTCTTGCATCGGTATTTGCCTTTGCTCTAATCTCTCCAACCCTCATCCATGGCTTCTAGGTTCTTCAAATAACTTCACCTAATTAGGGTCTTTCTACAAATTTTAATGCATGTGATATGATGCAATGCAAATGCATGAAATGCAATGCAAATGCATGGAAGAATGCAAAAAGAAAGAGAGGCGTTGATTATGAATTCAATTCCATTAGAAGAACTTTTCTAGAAAATACATTTCTTTACATAATCTGGATTGCATATACGGCTTTATCCTCATAGTCCGTGAAAACATCAATCCTCTTCTTCATGATTCGGATGTTATGGTTGTGCCCCGAACTTTCTCAATAGATACCTCTTCTAGCTCCTTGTTGCTTGGTCCAGCCGTACCTCTTCGCTCACTTATCTTTCGCGATGTTTATAAGCTTCTTTTAGAAAATGGAGACATGATGGCGCTCGAATAATCTTTTGTCGCTTGAATCCTCGTGCAAAGTCTTGTATTCTTACATGGGCTATCAGTCCTCTCTCATTGTTTACTCGGACTATGTTCGAACGATCAGATATAATCCACTTTATCAAGTAACACATTTCCTTATGATAAATTCTTCTATTTAGCAATCAAATATGAATCAACACCTCCTTTCTAAGATGATGCGGTGTGATGCAATGCAATGCAATCACAAACAAAACAAAACACGTTAGCACGGAGAAATAAATAAAATAGAGTACCTATCCGAGTGACCACTAGGGTTTAACATAGTTCTACCTAAGGTGGGCTCTTGGGTTCACTACATGTGGTTTGGTTCTAAGGTAAGGTGCCAACTAGCTGATTCCTCGATCTTCACCCATTATAGGCTTATATAGACCGAGAGTTCGATTAGAGGGAATACATTTCCCTATGGTGCACCGGAGATGAAAATCTCACGAAGACATAGATACGAGATGTATCACGAAAGTGATCCACTATCTGCACGGAGGTGAAGACCTCACGAAGAGTAGTTTCTCACTCCCACTTAAAAGGTGTGACCACGGACGGTCGTGCAATGGAATGTGCAAAGATTTCCAAAAGCTTGAAGCAAATAGAGAAAATATGAATACAATGATGGAGATCGTAACATAAAGCGGATGAAATGCAAAGAAAGGATCGGTATATTAAAACCAAGTTTTCAATTTTCGACAAAAAGACAAGAAGTAATCAACTCGTGGCTTGACTCTCTTATTTTGTCCCCAATGAGTGCATGGTGTCAGAACCATTTTTGAAAAAACAAAAAGGGTTCGACTTTGGTTTAAAACGAAAAAAAAGGTGGAGTTGCCATCGATCTTTATTTGGTGTGATCGGATCACCTTTGTTTTAATAAACATTTGGGTTTACTAAAACAATGTTGATGGTGTAAAAATTTCAAAATCGGGTTCGAGAGTGATTCACGCGAGCGAGGAAGGTTAGCACCTTCGATCGCCCAAAATTGGTACCACAATGATTAATTAGTGTCTTAATGCCGGGAGTTTGAAAAGGTTTTTTTAAAATACGGATCCTTTAAAAGGTATTACGATATTTGAGATTTCTTTGCTCTGAGAGGATACAAACATCACATCCAGTCCGTTAGGACATGATATTCTAAACCTTCGTAATCAAAGCTATTTACGAAGTTTATCAAAAGGATGTTTAGTTATTTAGTCAAACGGAAAGTCGCAACCCAGCACGTTAGGGCACTATTCCCCGAATTCCTAAATACAAAACATTGCCTTTATTTTAAAACCTTTAAATGGAGTGTAGCAATTTTACGAAACGCATCGTATCGTATTAATTTTATGAAAAGGCTCGAGTCAAAACTTGAGATTTCTTTGTCCCGAAAAGATATAAACATCACATCCAGCACGTTAGGACACGATGTTTTAATCTCTCGTAATTAAAGTCGTCTCATGATTCGCAAAACTTCGTAAAGGGATGTTAAGTTATTTAGTTAAGCGGAAAATCGCAACCCGATGACGTTAGGGCACTATTTCCAATTTCTATATACAAAACATTACCTTATTTTAAAATCTTTTGGGTGAAATATGATGATTTTACAAAAGATGTTTTGTTTAATAATATAGTACAAAACGAAGAAAAGAAATATGGATGTGAATGTAGTAAATAAAATGCAAATAATAATAGTAATTAATAATAATAATAATAATAATAATAATAATAATAATAATAATATGATAATAACAAAGTAGTAATGGAGGTAAAAAAATAACAAAATAAATAAATAAATAAATAAATAAATAAATAAATAAAATGAGAAATAATAATGACAAAATAATAATGATGATACTTGAAATGAACATAAAATAATGATGATAATCGTAAAAAAATAATTATGGCAATTAATACATGAAATAATATATACAAAATAAATAAATAAAAATATATACATATAAAAATAATATAATAGTAGTAATAATATGTATAAAATAATAATAAAAATAGATAATAATAATAATAATAATAATAATAATAATAATAATAATAATGAAAACAACAAATAATAATAAATGAAATAATAATCTCAATCATAATAATAGTAGAAAAGTAAAATAATAACACATACAATCGTAATAATAAATAATAGTAATAGCATACAAATAATAGTAAAAATATAATCAAAATAACAAATAATAATAATAATAATAATAATAATAATAATAATAATAATAATAAAGTTAGTGAAACGAAATAATAATAAAATATGTACATAAAAATATAATAATGATAATAACAATAATACAACAACAAAAAGACTAAAGGTTGCAAAATAACTAAAATAGGATTAAATTGTATTTAAAATGAAAGTTTGGGGTCAATTCGAAATAAAATAAAGAAGAACGGCCTATTTATATGCGCCAAAAGACTAGAGGGACCAAAGAGGTAATAAACCCCTTCGGCCAAAACGCGCAGCAGTAGGAAGGACCAGATTGCGAACAGGAGTAAATTTTGGGGTCAAATTTGGAAACCAAAAAGGATCTGATTGCAAAGGTTTGAAAAAGTAGAAGGGCCAGAATTGCAAATAACCCATTGATTAAAAAACGCGTGGATCCCGAGAGGGTCGGGTCAACACGCGGATCTGAGGGCAAAACAGCGTCATTTTGAGGTTAAAGGCCACCCCAAACGACGTTGTTCAGGGGCCATATAAGGCCCAAAACTCGAAAAATTTCATTTATCTTTGAGTGTAAAAAAAAATTTCTTTCTCTTTCTTTTTTCTCTGCAAGGGGGAAGTCCGGTGGGATTTTGACGGTCGTAGTTAGGAGGACATTATTGTCATCTCACCTTCTTTGTTTAAAATAAATATTAGACTTGTGTGTTTTAATTGTGCAAGGATATGAATAGGTGATTCAAAATATAGATAATTGTACTTTATTAAAATCCATTTTTAAAATCAACCAACAAGGATTAATTAAATAAGTTTATATTTACCTCCTACTTGGTTAACACGTGGGTTGACATGTCTCATTTATTTTTTGACAAGTTTGTCCGGCATCTCGAGCAACTAAGTTGAGAAGGAGATCTCTTGAGTTGACCAAAAGCTCATTGTTAAAAGGATATTAAATGAATAGGTAAGTTACCTATTGATCTTTTACATTCTTATATATTTTGATCGTCGACTATCTTTTTTTTTTTGCTCGATCAATTGATTACAGGAAAAGGCGTTGGGATCACCCAACCCATACCATTCGAACAAGGAATCAAAAGCAGAACACTATGCCAAGACGAGCACAAACAACCATAAAATAGGAAACCCCAAAATAGATTACCAATATAATCTAAACAAGGTATTCATTGACAAACTGCACTTTAGTAAGGCTTCCGCCATTCCATTCTTACCTCGATTTGTGACTTCAATCTGAACCTCAATATTTTAACCAATTCGAACCAGTATTTGAATCGCATTCTATGACTATATTTCAACCAATCCGACCTAAGGCCTAGCACCGGTTCGAATTCTGAGACGACGGACCCAGCCTTACGCTGCTCAATATTCTTCCCATCGCCGCCATTTTTACCCATCAAGGACTGGCTCGCATATTAAACTTCAGACAACCCCTATTCTACCACTCTAATGGGAAACCTGGAACTCGCACTCTAGAAAAATCAGATCGTCAACCTTTTCTGGTTTCATGATACTGACCAGTATTGGCATACTAGCAAAACAACTCTCCTTGTCGGGGTTCTTGCCCAGTGAGATTAAATCACCCCATACCCTTGCTATTCTTTTAAAAGACTCGTAATTCCAGGTCAATGTAAAATAAACTATTTTTCCTGTAAAATGACTTACCATTTTGAAAAATGTAAGTCATTTTCCGGATTAAAGTTCTCTATATGTAATTTTTTTATAAAAATTAACTTCTAAATCAAGCTTAATATTATTATATTGATAATAATTTTTTATTTTAAAATATTTAAAATATTAATATAAAATATTATATTTTCAATATTATTAAACACACATATTTAATTATTTATATTTAATCATATAATAAATTATTAATATAATTAATATAATTTATTATTTTAATAAATTTTTAATATTTCAATTTCAATTTTATAATAATATTTATTACAATTATAAATATATTATTAATAATGTTTTGTAGTATAAAAGTTAAAATATATCATAAGTATATGTACTCTTCACAAATTTGTGATTTAGTGATCTCTATACTTTTATTTTCAAGAATTTAGTCTCTTTACTTTTTAGATTTGAAAATCAAGTCTAATTGTTGACATTGTTAAATTTTTTTTTGTCAATTTGGTTGATGTCACATTTTAAATAAAAATTCTCATTTGATAGTCATATAACTAAAAAATAACGTTGTAATGAACCTAAATTTAACAAAATATTTTAATATATACAAAATAATGTAAAATATCAATTTATAGATATAAAATAAACTCAATTAAACAATAAAATATGAGAAAATCTCAAATGTATGTTTGCTTCATTGAAAACAAATTTTATGAAATATTTTTAAGAAATTGTCAAACAAGAGAAAATATTTTACACAATTCATCCAAATACCGAGAAAATATTTAAGTCATTTTTGAAATCATTTTCAAATGAAACAAGCAGACCTTTAGACTCATCAGATTCTCTATCAAACATTTATACTATCCTCAGGACCATTCATGCACTCATTCATTATTCTTGGGACTTAAATTGTAAAGGAATTATCTAAAGATTTATAGAAACCCGTATAAGAGAAACGCATTCAACTAGACGCATATTTCTTAACTTAATCTTAACTCAATACCGTTTCTTCAAGAATTTGGGACTCACTGGACCTCATATCTAATATACATACCCATTTCATCACTCATTCATGTACTCCATCAATTCTAACATAACTTCATTCCTGTAATCATATGAGTATCATTTCTATACTATATCATCCATGATTTTAGATTCATAGTTTGGTCAAGTTCATGTAGATATACTTTAGTATGAACAACATACATACAAGGGTCGGTGTAGAAACCCACCAAAAATACAACAATTCTAAATGGCAAGACCTTCACTCTCGATGCGGAGACCTTCAAGAGTGTCTGAGCTAGGTGCTAAAACAACGAAGAGTTGGCTAAATCAGTGAACCCAACTTGAAGCAAGTTTCAATTTAAGCTTTTAGAGAGAAAGTGTAAAGAAAATTTGAAAATAAAATATGGATGCAAGGGAGGCGTAAAACTTGCCCAATAAGCCACTACTAACTTTATACAACTAAACACAAAAACTCAGTTTAGTGGATAAGTCGATTATCCCACTAATCCCTCGATTCACCGTGACTAAGTACTCTTTCTCTCACATCAAAATATGAGTTTTATCGACTAAAGTAACTTAGTTCCATTCTAACGATTATCATTTGTGTAATTAAATCTTCCAACCGAATAATAAAATAATAAATGGTTCTTTCAAACTAAGAAGTTAAAATAAACATCTAAATTTGGGGTCGCGTATACTCTACAATAAAGCACGCCAAACACAAACTTCACTTGTAAGCACATTCACATGATCTTATACTTAATCAAAACTAATACTAGGACTTTCTTTGCAAAGGTTATTACAGTTCAAAATAACTTCGCTCAATTAAAGTGTAGTTCGTTAGCCTTCATATCTTGCCATGTTGTTTTAAGGAAATTTCCATTATTCAATATAATTTAGTATTTGGTTTTGAGTACACTTCATGTCTATTTTATGGTTCATGTTTGAGATTCATGATTGTCCTTATTTTCAAGGTTCGAACCTATGTCCTTTCTTTAAAAGTGTAATATGTTTTTCCGTTGCATTCAATACCTTTATATCCTAAAATTTGTAGTTGAGACTTTCATAAAGATATCGATATAGACAGAGACTCTTTTATTATTATTAATTTCACACAATCGGCGTATATATATTATTACACAAAGATAAAAAGATAAAAAGAGGAGAAACAAGGCACACAATGTTGAATAGGAAAGGTAGAAGAAGTAGGGATCCAGTAGTATATTATGGGTGGTATCAAATTTATTTAATAGTATTATTAATATAAAGAAGTAGACTGACCTCCATGGGTCATGACACAAACCGATAGAGATAAGCATGTAGCAATATATGATGCAAAGAGAGGCGGAGTTACTTGCAACCGCTCCACATGATTTGTCTTGTCATTTGTAGAGATCCGTCGCATTTGCATGGATATGAGCTTCGGAGGAAAATGCACCCCACATGATAAGGACAAGTTGCCAGAGCTATCGTGAGAGTGAAGGATGCTCACTATATCCTCCCAAACAATATGGTTTTTGATCGGAATGATCTTAGTAGCCACCGGTATATAGTTTAATTAATTAATTTCTTACGCTACAAAATCAAAATAAATGAAAAATATATCGATTAATTAATACCTTACAATCAGTGGTCCAAAGAATAATCCACTTAACCTTAACAACATCATACACCGAGCCTCGTCATGCAGACAGTCGACTACCATATTCTGCGCAAATGGAGTGGGTAATGAATCTTTTTAATCGTTACGAGCACCTTGGTAACTCGAATAATTCAAGCTCATAAGGCGTCATCATCGAACCATTCTTAAGCTCACCTTTTACCACTTTATGAGTTGGAGGACAAGCCATTTTAACTCCTTTTTAGTTCACTCTCCTTCTAATACGCTTCATATCTACCTCCATACACATATTTATACACAACCTTCTAGCATTACAAGTAAGACTTTTAAATTTAAATATGTGAAAATATCAAATATTTAATAACATAACTTCAAATTCAAAGTCATATTATTTAGTTTTAATAAAATAAAACTCGAAAAGCCTCCTGTTAAGGCGACAAAACCCTTATAGTTAAAAGGATATTATTGTCATCTATCTTGGCATTGACCTTGGCTAAAGCTGGACAGATTGCCTTCTAGGCCCTTAAGCCGACAAGGATTTAATTAACATGCTTTTAAAAAGAATCAGTTCAACTTTTAGCTCTAGCAAATAAGAATACTAAAAATATTTCAAAGGAATAATAATATTTCTAGTATTTATTACGGAAAGTTAAAATATAATGAGTAGGTATATCATTACATTGAAGACAAAAGCTCCATAGTTAGGGGGATATTATTGTCATCATGTATATTTGGCCAACAATTTTTATTTCAACTAGTCATCTTATTTAAAATTTAGACATGAATATCAACAAAAGCCTCGTAGTTAGGAGGACATTATTGTCATCTCACCTTCTTTGTTTAAAATAAATATTAGACTTGTGTGTTTTAATTGTGCAAGGATATGAATAGGTGATTCAAAATATAGATAATTGTACTTTATTAAAATCCATTTTTTAAAATCAACCAACAAGGATTAATTAAATAAGTTTATATTTACCTCCTACTTGGTTAACACGTGGGTTGACATGTCTCATTTATTTTTTGACAAGTTTGTCCGGCATCTTGAGCAACTAAGTTGAGAAGGAGATCTCTTGAGTTGACCAAAAGCTCATTGTTAAAAGGATATTAAATGAATACACTACAAAAGCCTGACTTTTAGCGGCGTTTTTTAAGCTTTTAGCGTTTTAAGCGCCACTAATAGAGCTTAAGGCGCTTGAAAAACTACAAAAACGCTAAATGTGGCGCCACAAAATTTAGCGGCGTTTTGTGAGAAACGCCGTGAAACCATGACTTTTAGCGCGCTCTCCACAAACGCCGCTAAAGGTGGCGACTTTTAGCGGCGCTTTTTTCTAAAACGCGCTAAAACATGACTTTTAGCGGTGCTTTTTCCTAAAACGCCGCTAAAAACTTGACTTTAAGCGCTTTTTTCTAAACGCTAAAAACATGACTTTTAGCGTTTTTTTCTAAAACGCCGCTAAAAATAATGACTTTTTGGCGCTTATTTCACAAATGCCACTATAGGTTTGACTTTTAGCGCGCTTTTTCCCTAAGCACGCTAAGTTGTGCATATTTAAAATATTCAATTTATCCAATATCATACACCTCACACTAAAACCAACCAATGACAACAAATATAATATATAATTTCAACCCAAATAACAAATGTAGCATAAAAATTGCACCAACTACATTAATTCTAAATGTTATTTTAAAATAAATAAAAATATATGATATCGTACAAAATATCCTTAAAAAATGTTAAATGTAACAATGTTAAAATCATCTTACAATAAGAACATAAATGTCTAAGATGGCGGTCTGCATTTGCAACATCTTCATCATAGCCTGAAGCTGTAGCTGAAGTTCTTCATACTTCCTGTTCTGCTCTGCCTCCCTTGCTGCTGCTTCCGCTTTAAGTAGAGAAATTTGCTCTGCCTCCCTCGCTGCTGCCTCGGCCTCCCTCGCTGCTGCCTCGGCTCTAAGTTGAGAAATTTGCTCAACCGTGCTAGCTTGCATTTGAGTTATCTGGTCTTTTAGCCTCTGAACTTCAGCACGAGATTGACTCTCGGAAGGCATATATTGTTGGGAGTCGGATCCAAAATATTGGGTCGGAGTAACACCAGATCCTTGAAGTCGAACCCGACCGTACCTTTCAACACCCAAAACATTAGTGATAATTTTGTTATAAATATATTCAAGATTAACAGAACTATCAGTCGAAGCAGTCGTACCTTTCAGGACCCAAAACATCGATGATAATTCTGTTATCGACATCCTCAAGATGAACAGAACTATCACTCGAAGCAGCCGCTTCATAAAGTGTCTTCTTCTCCTTTAGTTTCTCCTAATAAATTAATCAAAAAGTTAGAAACGAAATATACAATAATAAGGAATGCATCATAACTTAACATTATTAATTTAAAACTACTAACGAATAATTAAACTATTATAAGTAAACATTATAAATCCATTTTAATAAATCAAATTTTATTAAGTAAATATACCATAATCTCTCCAACTTGGTGTCACCGGAGACCCATCCTTCTTCCTATGTGTAATGTCAAAAGTGAAACGCGTCCAACTTTTTGACCGGTGGAAAGTTCCTACGTGTTGTATTACAAATATAATTTAATAGTATAAAGTCATTAATATTTGACGAATTAATAAATTATAATACCTCGGCCTCACTACGAAGCAAAACTTCTCGATCTGCCGTATGCGTGAATTTTTGTTTACACTCAGTTGTTCCGACACGCTCACGATCCTACATAATGATATTATTGTTACGTATATAGTAAATACTATACGAAAAACTTATAAGAGTTTAGAAGTAGGTAATACCTCTCCTTTCTTTGAGTTCGAATCTAACCGCATCTTCCCATTGATGCCTCAACATTCCGGTGGGACATTCCATGATTTATCCTCGAGGCTTATTTCTTTCTTAAAATATTCTTTTTCAATATGCTTTTGTTGTCTCTCCATTTTTTCCCAATGTCTTTTTATATAGTCATCGGAGACCTCCAAATTAAACCTCTCCTAAAAAACATAAATTTAAAAGTAAATATAAATGAAACTTCAACCAAAATATTATAAATTACATTCATGTTTTGTTACCTTAATGTTCTCGAGCTTGATTTTTGTTTGCGTTAGGCATGTGATGCCATGACTCGTAATTGATGGGCAACATATTTGCATTTCGTGCAATAATGCCCAAATAGCCTGCTAGAACTCGAGCTTCGGGGCCAATAGGCTGGCCATAACTATTTCTCCTTACTTTCACACGGTCGCCGAAATTTAATTCGTATAAACCTTTAGCGTGACGTCCATGACCTTTTAGCGTCCCACCATTCTCGGTGACCAATGATAAATTATTGTTATATTAAAATTGAAAAATAAATCAATAAAAAAGTCAACATCCATGTAAAATAATTTAATTTTACTTTGTAATTCTGTAAGCTCATCATCTATGTCAGGCACATTAGAGGATCCAACTACTGTTCGCTGTTCACTATTGCCCTCTCCGGAATTTATAGTATCATGTACAATATTTAAATCTCGCATTCTTCTTCTACTCATTTTCGCTGCAATACACATAAAATAGTTGAAATATTAGTAACAAATAACAACAATAATGGTACATATAAAATATTTAAATTACATAAAATGACCATGATTAAAATTATAATATTACATATAAATAAAAAAATAGTAAAATCTTACTACATCATAATTCGTAAATATCTTCGTCCACATCCTGACGAACCCATTGAAATTGTGCACTAGTACTAGGATATTTTCATTTAAGTTTTGTTCTAGAAAAGCGAGTTTACGATATTTCGACGATGTCATCTCTACTTCCCTTGCCCATGTCGAACAAGTCTCTAGGAGTATTTGAAGTGCAATATACCAACCTCATCGGTTGGATCTTCCGAGTAAAAACTTGATTCACTTGAGAAGAAAACACATACGGCTCGTCTATCGGTTGTTCTTGATTGTGAATCAATCGAAGAAATTCACCATTGTAAAACCATATTGATCTTTTTTAATTCATGAGCGTATTCACATCGACCCATTCACCTCGAAACAAGACAACTTTCCATTTGCCGTAATAATCCAACTCAATGATGTCGATAATAAGTCCGTAATACTTGATTCCCTCGACGGGATTCTTTGTTCCTAGCACTAGAATAACTCGTAATTGAAGAATTAACAACAATTCCACAATTTTGGGTTCTCCTCAACCTCTCGCGATACCTTGTATGAAATCAGATCCGTTGATGAGGAATGCACTATATCTTTTCACTATTCGGTTTGGACCTTGTGAAAGCCATTTAACCGTCATTAACTTCATTCCGACTCCAAACCTATTGAATCGAAAGTAAATCAAGTAATTATAAACCTAGGAGGATCCGTTATATCTAATGATGAGATATCTGACGGCAACCGTCAGTTTCGACCTATATACTTTGAATCTCTTTTTTTCTATACAAGTATTATGTAAGTTATGTATTATGTAGGTTATATATTATGTAAGTTATGTATTCTTTAAGATTCAACATACGTGGCATTGTTACACCTAGGGAGGATCCGTTATATCTATGATGAGATATCACGGCAACCCGTCAGTTTCAAACCTATGTACTTTGAATCTTTTTTTTCTATACAAGTATTATGTAAGTTATGTATTATGTAGGTTATATATTATGTGTTATGTATTCTTTAAGATTCAACATACGTGGCATTGTTACACCTAGGAGGATCCGTTATATCTAACAATGAGATATCTGGCAACCCGTTAGGTTTCCAACCTATATACTTTGAATCTCTTTTTTTCTATACAAGTATTATGTAAGTTATGTATTATGTAAGTTAAATAATGTGATAAAAGCTATGTAAGTTATGTAAGTTATGTACATGTAAGTTATGTAATTTTATGTTAGTTATGTATTATGAATTATGTAAGTTAAATTAAAATTTCAAATCGAGAATAAGTTAAAATTTGGAAAATGTTATTATATGGTTTTTATAATTGAAATTTGTGATGTTATTAAGTTTACAAAGTTTTTAACTTACTTCTATTAAAAAATTATTTTCTATATTAAAACATATTTCAATAATGATCTATATTATTATATTGGTAACAATATTAAATTTAAAAGTTTTAAATCACTTCTTATAAAAAATAATTTACTTTTGTAATTAAAACATATTTAAGTAATGATCAATATTATTATCTGATAACAAAATATTATTACCATTTTGGAAAACATTGAAAATATTAAATATTAAAAGCAAACATTAGTAATATAAAAATTAGTAATTATTAATTAGTAATAAGCCTAAAAGCCATATAAATGTAAGTATTCTTAAAAAAAATATTGTTTACTTTTAAGGGAAGATAAAGTAATAAAAATTCTTTAATATAATATATAATATATGTAATGACAGTTTGTATTAAAATATGTTAATATCTTCTTAACTTGCAAATATTTATTAAAATATGACATTTATGTTAAAAATTATAACATACTTTAACAATTTACTTTTATATTTTGTTAATGTTATTTTTTATATCGTATCGTACCTAAATTTTAAAAATAATACACGGAAGCTTGTAAAAAATCTGGCGGCATGAGTAGATAGCAAATTGGAGGTTGTTCAAACATTATTAATAATAAACAAGCAATAATAAACAAAGAGTTATAGCAAATTGGAGGTTGTTCAAACATTATTAATAATAAAAAGCAATAATAAGCAAGCTTTAGGCATAAATTAATAATAAACAACAATAATAAAGACAATAATAATAAATGACAATAATAAACAGCGGTTTAGGCATAAATTAATAATAAAACAATAATAAAAGCAATAATAATCCGCAATTTTGTACAAAGAATTTAGCAAGTTAAATATACAGCCTATATACTTCAAGTCCAAACGAAAGCTTGTCTAATAAACGATATATACTGCACTTGAAGTCCAAAAGAAAGCTTGTCCGGAAGAAACCTTGTCTACTAACTTTATTGAAACAAAGAAGGAAGATAGACAATTATGATCAAATCGAAAGTACTAAATATCGATTCAAGGTGAAACATGATAGTAAGCAATGGAATTTTCGCATATACCTTGATAAATTAAGGCTTTTTCGTGAAGTCTAATAAGCGCTTTGTATAATGACTCTGCAATGATGTATACAAGGTTCGAACACAAACTTACTTCATAATACAAACACCTAAAATACCATCAATTTAACCATATTCTCAAATATATGTGATCAAGTAACTTCTCAAATAGGCATCGACTTTTATTATATTTTATTTAGAAACATCGACTTTTTAGAAACATCGACTTTTTTTCATAATAGGCTTTAACTAAATTAATGTTTTTAATTGGAGACATTAAACTTAATCATCAATAATATTATACATACTACAAGACTTTCATATTTCAACGAATAAAAATATGATTATAACACATGCCAATTTAAATAAGCAAAATAAAAACTAATCCTAATTAAACAACAACTAAATATTAATATCTAAGAAAAGCCAAGAATAGATAATATATACATATGGAAGTGTAACTTCAAATCTTGAACTACATATAAATGTGGTTGTCAGTAAACTAGACCCGAGGGCATCATAAGTATTGATATAAACTCATCTTATTTTTCAAATTAAGATATATATATTTGTCATAACAATTAAGTTACATAAATTGTACACAATTATTAAAATAAATGTGATTCACGAGTGCTAAAAGCAATTGAAAATGATGGTTTAATGTGTTGAGATCATATTTGAAAAGAGTATAGGCTATGCTATGTAGGATATATCTCATATCTTTTGTTACCGTATAAGAAATATTTATCGAGGGATTAACTTAGCATGAGTCTTAGTTATCGTGTACCATCCTTAAAATCCTTAAGCGAAAATAGTGTTTATACTCCCTCAACAAGAGGTATTGGCTAGCCAAGTCGTATCAAGTATGCAAAGTTAAGACATTTAAGCCTTAATTAAGGCTTCAATCCCATGAGTACAATATGCATAATTAATATTTCACACAATATTAACATCTCTTCTCTAAGTTTACATGTAGTATCTATATTAATTGAGGCCTTGCCTAAACTTTTAAAACCCCAACTCAGAACAACGGAAGAGTGAGACACTACAAGCCCTCAACAATTTCCTATTGACTTTTCACTGCTGGCTCAAAACAATGGTTCTTATTTCCTAATAATATGTCGAAATTAGTGATTTTATCAATAAGCAAGAACAAATAACAAGAATGATAAAAGTGCCTACTAAATATAATTCCAATCAAAAGAAATCTAAGCAAACCTAACCTTCACACGTGCGCATCGTATAGAGGCCGGAAGAAACATTCGATTTAGCAACTTTGTTACAAATTCAATAACGGCAATGGCCGGATGAAAATAGTTGAACACACATCGTCGAACAAATAATTATAACCATAAGACAATGATAAAATGCAGGGGCAATGGCTCAAGATTACCAAGCCACAGAGATAAAATGTAGGGGCAACCAAATAATTATTTACTCGTTGCCAATCAAATATGTTAGTAAATAACCTAACAAGCATTTACAACCCTCCAAGTCATGGACATATCATAATGAAAAAATAAACTCCTACCCCAACCATCTGCTACACACCACGTTCCCCCAAAACTCATCTTCCAAACTCCAAACAGTGCAAGTAAAGCTTGATGTGGTTAAACTAGCATATAAACATAATGTAGATATTCTGCAATTTAACATTTAATGTGACAAAGTTGTCAATCTCCATAGTAATCCCGGTGTAGTGCACTGACTACTTATAAATGCAGACTTAATATGCCACCAGTACTCCACGAAACTCCTCCGTCAACCAAAATATCTCATCTCATGCACGTGCGACATGTCATACAATATTTCAATCAAATGCACGTACCATATGTATTCTTTCAGTAGCATAGTTTACATGCCAACATTATAACGTAAACATACCAAGCATTCAATTTCACCATTAATATGGTGACATTTTAACATACCATCATTCAATAACACTATAGGAAAATATTTCCAGTGCATGTATAGTAGTTTTTCATTCAATACTTTTCATGGCATTTTACCCAACAAGATTTCGGGCATTCAAGATCTATTTCAAAATAACACATGCTATACATACAATCAATCACACATTACATCAACAAGCCTTTCATATCAACCCTAAACAATTAACTATTCATCAACCAAACAATTTTGCAAACAAGTCATTTAGTTTAGGCTAGTAACTTACCTGATTTAGCCACTTTAACACATTCACTTATTCAATTAACTAAGCCCGACCAGCAAGCTTAATAAACATTTAGATCACATAAAAATATTATTTAAACATTCAAGTTAACAAGTTAGGAGCCACACCTTATTTTTCACACTATTGTAGCACACTGACGAAACCCTCAGTTTCCCCTTAAGACCTTAAACTGAGCCTAAATTAAAAATCAATATTTTATCAAATTAATAGCACTCAACCAGCCATAAAACACCCTCTTATGTGTTCAAATAAAAAAACATAACTATAACGATTTTTCGAATCTAAATTAACTAGGTTTCTTACACTGGTTTAATGCAAAACATATGCGCGAATGTCAAACGGCTTCATTGTCTAACAGGAAGTAATCCATAATACAAACTAGACTATTGCTATTTAGGAAAACATTAACAACGATTCACGTTAATATTAAGAAATAAGAGTAATCGAATGCTTATTAGAACATCCAAATAACATAAAATTTAGATAAATTTAAAACTCAAATATGAATATGAAATCCGGATAGAGAGAGTGGCTTACAAGATGAGAAAGAGAGGTCGCTCTGCTTGCAAATGAGATTTATGGCTCTCGTTTGCTGAATTTGTATCTGAAGAAGAAGAAAAAAAGAGGAAGAAGGTTAATCAAAAATGGGGAAGAAGGTTAGGATTTGGGATTTGGGATACTCGACTTAGGGATTTCGGAAATCAAAAATGGGGAAGAAGGTTAATCAATTTTACGCTAACAATACGGCGTCATTTTTAACTAAAATTAAATGATTATTTTTGCGCTTTTTGAAACGCGCGCTATTTATTTTTTTATGCGTTTTAAATTACAAACGCTAATATTCTTGATACTAATATATTTTTAAAGATTATTCAATCAAATTTTTCTTTATTTTAAAGTTTAAGTAATATTTAAAACAATTAGATAAATTTTGAAATTTTAAAATTTAAAGTTATTTAATATATAAATTAAAATACAATTACTCATATACTCAAAAAAATTAAAATATATTGTAAATAATAGTATTTTATTTTTTCATTTTAACATTTATTTTAAATGTTATTGGTTCTGAATTTTTCTACATTACAAATAATAATAGACCGATTTAATATATAAATTTTAATATTTTAAAAGTAAATTACAAATAAATTTTATATTAATTAATCAATATAAAAATTAAATAAATAATAATAGATCGAAGAGGATGAAAGAGTATTGCATGAGTTTTGAAAATCTAAACCCTAAACTATAAACCTTTATAAACTCTAAACAACTAAAATCCTAAACTATAAACATTAACCCTAAACCTTTATCAACACTAGTTTGTTTACATCCAAACCCTAAGTCGGCCCCTAAACCCTAAAACCTATAAAACCTTAAACACGTAACCCCAAAATCTAAACCCTAAACTATAAACCTTTATAAACTCTAAACAACTAAAATCCTAAACTATAAACATTAACCCCCGAACCTTTATCAACACTAGTTTATTTACGTCCAAACCCTAAGTCACCCCTAAACCCTAAAACCTATAAAACCTTAAACACGTAACCCCAAAATCTAAATCCTAAACTATAAACCTTTATAAACTCTAAACAACTAAAATCCTAAACTATAAACATTAACCCCTCAACCTTTATCAACACTAGTTTGTTTACGTCCAAACCCTAAGTCGGCCCCTAAACCTCTAAAACCTATAAAACCTTAAACACGTAACCCCAAAATTTAAACCCTAAACTATAAACCTTTATAAACTCTAAACAACTAAAATCCTAAACTATAAACATTAACCCCTGAACCTTTATCAACACTAGTTTGTTTACGTCCAAACCCTAAGCTCACCCCAAACCCCTAAAACCTATAAAACCTTAAACACGTAACCCCAAAATCTAAACCCTAAACTATAAACCTTTATAAACTCTAAACAACTAAAATCCAAAACTATAAACATTAACCCCTAAACCTTATGACCTAAACACTAAACACTAAATGCTAAACCTTTAACACTAAGGCAAAAAATTAAACACTAAACTTACCCTAATAAACCCTAAAACCCTAAAATCCCAAACCCTAAACACTAAACCATAAACTTTAAATCCTAAACCATAAACCATAAACCTTAAACCCTAAACCTTAAACCCTAAACCCTAAACTTTAAAATTACATTTAGCGACGTCTTTGGGAAAGCGCCGCTAAAGGCTAGACTTTTAGCGGCGTTTTGGGAAAGCCGCTAAAGGCGATTTTGGCGTTTTGGGAAAGCGCCGCTAAAACAGACTTTCAATGCCGCTTTTGGGAAAGCGCCGCTAGTGATCAGACTTTTAGCGGCGTTTTGGGAAAGCACCGCATCTTGACAGTTTTAGCGGCATTTTGGGAAAGCCGCTAAAGGTCAGATTTTATCGGCGTTTTGGTAAAGCGCCATCGTTCAGATTTTTAGCGGCGTTTTGGGAACACGCCGCTAAAGGTCAGATTTTAGCGGCTTGGTAAATAAACGCCACTATTACTCTTTTTTGGCGTTTTCATTCAAACGCCGCTAATGTATAAAATTTACTGCATTTTTCTTTAAACGCCACTAAAACGCCGCATTAAAAGTGCATTTTGGTGTAGTGATAGGTAAGTTACCTATTGATCTTTTACATTCTTATATATTTTGATCGTCGACTATCTTTTTTTTTTTTTGCTCACCAATTGATTACAGAAAAGGCGTTGGGATCACCCAACCCATACCGATTCGAACAAGGAATCAAAAGTCGCAACACTATGCCAAGACAGAGCACAAACAACCATAAAATAGGAAACCCCAAAATAGATTACCAATATAATCTAAACAAGGTATTCATTGACAAACTCCTTTAGCCAAGGCTTCCGCCATTCCATTCTTACCTCGATTTGTGACTTCAATCTGAACCTCAATATTTAACCAATTCGAACCAGTATTTGAACCGCATTCTATGACTATATTTCAACCAATCCGACCTAAGGCCTAGCACCGGTTCGATTTCCGAGACGACGGACCCAGCCTTACGCTGCTCAATATTCTTCCCATCGCCGCCATTTTTACCCATCAAGGACTGGCTCGCATATTAAACTTCAGACAACCCCTATTCTACCACTCTAATGGGAAACCTGGAACTCCGCACCTCTAGAAAAATCAGATCGTCAACCTTTTCTGGTTTCATGATACTGACCAGTATTGGCATACTAGCAAAACAACTCTCCTTGTCGGGGTTCTTGCCCAGTGAGATTAAATCACCCCATACCCTTGCTATTCTTTTAAAAGACTCGTAATTCCAGGTCAATGTAAAATAAACTATTTTTCCTGTAAAATGACTTACCATTTTGAAAAATGTAAGTCATTTTCCGGATTAAAGTTCCTCTATATGTAATTTTTTTATAAAATTAACCTCTAAATCAAGCTTAATATTATTATATTGATAATAATTTTTTATTTTTAAAATATTTAAAATATTAATATAAAATATTATATTTTTCAATATTATTAAACACACATATTTAATTATTTATATTTAATCATATAATAAATTATTAATATATAATTAATATAATTTATTATTTTAATAAATTATTTAATATTTCAATTTTAATTTTATAATAATATTTATTACAATTATAAATATATTATTAATAATGTTTTGTAGTATAAAAGTTAAAATATATCATAAGTATATGTACTCTTCACAAATTTGTGATTTAGTGATCTCTATACTTTTATTTTCAAGAATTTAGTCTCTTTACTTTTTAGATTTGAAAATCAAGTCTAATTGTTGACATTGTTAATTTTTTTTTGTCAATTTGGTTGATGTCACATTTTTAAATAAAAAAATTCTCATTTGATAGTCATATAACTAAAAAATAACGTTGTAATGAACCTAAATTTAACAAAATATTTTTAATATATACAAAAATAATGTAAAATATCAATTTATAGATATAAAATAAACTCAATTAAACAATGAAAATATGAGAAAATCTCAAATGTATGTTTGCTTCATTGAAAACAACTTTTATGAAATATTTTTAAGAAATTGTCAAACAACGAAAATATTTTACACAATTCATCCAAATACCGTAAAATATTTAAGTCATTTTAAAATCATTTTCAGTGAAACAAACAGACCTTTAGACTCATCAGATTCTCTATCAAACATTTATACTATCCTCAAGTACCATTCATGCACTCATTCATTATTCTTGGGACTTAAATTGTAAAGGAATTATCTAAAAGATTTATAGAAACCGTATAAGAGAAACCGCATTCAACGGATCGCATATTTCTTAACTTAATCTTAACTCAATACACGTTTCTTCAAGAATTTGGGACTCACCAGACCTCATATCTAATATACATACCCATTTCATCACTCATTCATGTACTCCATCAATTCTAACATAACTTCATTCCTGTAATCATATGAGTATCATTTCTATACTATATCATCCATGATTTTAGATTCATAGTTTGGTCAAGTTCATGTAGATATACTTTAGTATGAACAACATACATACAAGGGTCATGTAGAAACCCACCAAAAATACAACAATTCTAAATGGCAAGACCCTCACTCTCAGTACGGAGACCTTCAAGAGTGTCTGAGCTAGGTGCTAAAACAACGAAAGAGTTGGCTAAATACATGAACCCAACTTGAAGCAAGTTTCCAATCTAAGCTTTTTCGAGAGAAAGTGTAAAGAAAATTTGAAAATAAAATATGGATGCAAGGGAGACGTAAAACTTGCCCAATAAGCCACAACTAACTTTATACAACTAAACACAAAACTTAGTTTAGTGGATAAGTCGATTATCCCACTAATCCCTCGATTCACGTGACTAAGTACTCTTTCTCTCACATCATAAATATGAGTTTTATCAACTAAAGTAACTTAGTTCCATTCTAACCAGTTATCATTTGTGTAATTAAATCTTCCAACCGAATAATAAAATAATAAATGGTTCTTTCAAACTAAGAAGTTAAAATAAACATCTAACAGTTGGGTCACGTATACTCTACAATAAAGCACGCTAAACACAAACTTCACTGTAAGCACATTCACAGGATCTTATACTTAATCAAAACTAATACTAGGACTTTCTTGCAAGGAGTTATTACAGTTCAAAATAACTTCGCTCAATTAAAGTGTAGTTCGTTAGCCTTCATATCTTGCCATGTTGTTTTAAGGAAATTTCCATTATTCAATATAATTTAGTATTTGGTTTTGAGTACACTTCATGTCTATTTTATGGTTCATGTTTGAGATTCATGATTGTCCTTATTTTCAAGGTTCGAACCTATGTCCTTTCTTTAAAAGTGTAATATGTTTTTCCGTTGCATTCAATACCTTTATATCCTAAAATTTGTAGTTGAGACTTTCATAAAGATATCGATATAGACAGAGACTCTTTTTATTATTATTAATTTCACACAATCGTGCGTATATATATTATTACAGCAAAGATAAAAAAGATAAAAAAGAGGAGAAACAAGGCACACAATGTTGAATAGGAAAGGTAGAAGAAGTAGGGATCCAGTAGTATATTATGGGGTGGCTGTCAAATTTATTTAATAGTATTATTAATATAAAGAAGTAGACAGCCTCCATGGGTCACACAGCACAAACTGATAGAGATAAGCATGGAGCAATATATGATGCAAAGAGAGGCAGGTTACTTGCAACCGCTCCACATGATTTGTGCTGTCAGCTGTAGAGATCCGTCTGCATTTGCATGGATATGAGCTTCGGAGGAAAATGCACCCCCACATGATAAGGACAAGTTGTCGGAGCTATCGTAGAGCTGAAGGATGCTCACTATATCTTCCCAAACAATATGGTTTTCGGTAGGAATGATCTTAGTAGCCACCTGGTATATAGTTTAATTAATTAATTTCTTCTGCTACAAAATCAAAATAAATGAAAAATATATCGATTAATTAATACCTTACAATCAGTGGTCCAAAGAATAATCCACTTAACCTTAACAACATCATACACCAGGCCTCCGTACAGACCGTCGACAACCATATTCTGCGCAAATGGGTGGGTAATGAATCTTTTTAATCGTTACCGGAGCACCTTGGTAACTCGAATAGTTCAAGCTCGCAAGGCAGTCATCAGAACCATTCTTAAGCTCACCTTTTACCACTTTATGAGTTGGAGGACAAGCCATTTTAACTCCTTTTTAGTTCACTCTCCTTCTATTCTGCTTCATATCTACCTCCATACACATATTTATACACATCCTTCTAGCATTACAAGTAAGACTTTTAAATTTAAATATGTGAAAATATCAAATATTTAATAACATAACTTCAAATTCAAAGTCATATTATTTAGTTTTAATAAAATAAAACTCGAAAAGCCTCCCTGTTAAGACGACAAAACCCTTATAGTTAAAAGGATATTATTGTCATCTATCTTGGCATTGACCTTGGCTAAACTGGACAGATTGCCTTCTAGGCCCTTAAGCCAGCAAGGATTTAATTAACATGCTTTTTAAAAAAGAATCAGTTCAACTTTTAGCTCTAGCAAATAAGAATACTAAAAATATTTCAAAGGAATAATAATATTTCTAGTATTTATTACGGAAAGTTAAAATATAATGAGTAGGTATATCATTACATTGAAGACAAAAGCTCCATAGTTAGGGGATATTATTGTCATCATGTATATTTGGCCAACAATTTTATTTCAACTAGTCATCTTATTTAAAATTTAGACATGAATATCAACAAAAGCCTCGTAGTCAGGAGGACATTATTGTCATCTCACCTTCTTTGTTTAAAATAAATATTAGACTTGTGTGTTTTAATTGTGCAAGGATATGAATAGGTGATTCAAAATATAGATAATTGTACTTTATTAAAATTCATTTTTTAAAATCAGCCAACAAGGATTAATTAAATAAGTTTATATTTACCTCCTACTTCGGTTAACACGTGGGTTGACATGTCTCATTTATTTTTTTGACAAGTTTGTCCGGCATCTCGAGCAACTAAGTTGAGAAGGGAGATCTACTGAGTTGACCAAAAAGCTCATTGTTAAAAGGATATTAAATGAATAGGTAAGTTACCTATTGATCTTTTACATTCTTATATATTTTGATCGTCGACTATCTTTTTTTTTTTTTTTGCTCAGTCAATTGATTACAGGAAAAGGCGTTGGGATCACCCAACCCATACCAGTTCGAACAAGGAATCAAAAGCTGCAACACTATGCCAAGACAGAGCACAAACAACCATAAAAATAGGAAACCCCAAAATAGATTACCAATATAATCTAAACAAGGTATTCATTGACAAACCTGCTTTAGCCAAGGCTTCCGCCATTCCATTCTTACCTCGATTTGTGACTTCAATCTGAACCTCAATATTTTAACCAATTCGAACCAGTATTTGAATCGCATTCTATGACTATATTTCAACCAATCCGACCTAAGGCCTAGCACCGGTTGAATTCGAGACGATGACCAAATTTTTTGCTCAATATTCTTCCCATCGCCATTTTTACCCATCAAGGACCTGCTCGCATATTAAACTTCAGACAACCCCTATTCTACCACTCTAATGGGAAACACGGAACTCCGCACCTCTAGAAAAATCGAACGTCAACCTTTTACGGTTTCATGATCTTGACCGATATTGGCATAGTAGCAAAACAACTCTCCTTGTCGGGGTTCTTGCCCGGTGAGATTAAATCACCCATACCCTTGCTATTCTTTTAAAAGACTCGTAATTCCGTGTCAATGTAAAATAAACTATTTTTTCTGTAAAATGACTTACCATTTTGAAAATGTAAGTCATTTTCCGGATTAAAGTTCCTCTATATGTAATTTTTTATAAAATTAACCTCTAAATCAAGCTTAATATTATTATATTGATAATAATTTTTTTATTTTAAAATATTTAAAATATTAATATAAAATATTATATTTTCAATATTATTAAACACACATATTTAATTATTTATATTTAATCATATAATAAATTATTAATATAATTAATATAATTTATTATTTTAATAAATTATTTAATATTTCAATTTTAATTTTATAATAATATTTATTACAATTATAAATATATTATTAATAATGTTTTGTAGTATAAAAGTTAAAATATATCATAAGTATATGTACTCTTCACAAATTTGTGATTTAGTGATCTCTATACTTTTATTTTCAAGAATTTAGTCTCTTTACTTTTTAGATTTGAAAATCAAGTCTAATTGTTGACATTGTTAAATTTTTTTTTTTGTCAATTTGGTTGATGTCACATTTTAAATAAAAAAATTCTCATTTGATAGTCATATAACTAAAAATAACATTGTAATGAACCTAAATTTAACAAAATATTTTTAATATATACAAAATAATGTAAAATATCAATTTATAGATATAAAATAAACTCAATTAAACAATGAAAATATGAGAAAATCTCAAATGTATGTTTGCTTCATTGAAAACAACTTTTATGAAATATTTTTAAGAAATTGTCAAACAACAGAAAATATTTTACACAATTCATCCAAATACCAGAAAATATTTAAGTCATTTTCTGGAAATCATTTTCAGTGAAACAAACAGACCTTTAGACTCATCAGATTCTCTATCAAACATTTATACTATCCTCAAGGACCATTCATGCACTCATTCATTATTCTTGGGACTTAAATTGTAAAGGAATTATCTAAAAGATTTATAGAAACCCGTATAAGAGAAACCGCATTCAACCAGACTGCATATTTCTTAACTTAATCTTAACTCAATACACGTTTCTTCAAGAATTTGGGACTCACCAGACCTCATATCTAATATACATACCCATTTCATCACTCATTCATGTACTCCATCAATTCTAGCATAACTTCATTCCTGTAATCATATGAGTATTGTAGACCCAATTTTACCCGGGTCCAATAACCCAACTGTCAAACCCGAAACAATTAAACAGAAAAGAACAAAATGAAAAAACCCTAGCCTCTGTAACCATTTGCCTCTGCTACACTGCCGCGCCACTTGCTCGCCACTGCTGCAGCACTGCTCTCCGCAAATCAAAGCGGATCATAGCGAAATAGAGAAACCAACAAAGAAAAGCAAGCAGAGGCATGATAAACAAATGTAATTTTCCTTTTGGCTATAAAAGCCATGAAAAACAAATGGAAAAGAGGGGGCGGAATAAAAAAAAATATAACAAAAATTCGAATACCAAAAATCAGGAGATCAATAAGAGATTTAAGGTTGATTTTCGTTTTTATTCTTACGATTATTTACTACTGCTTTCGTTCATTTTAGTTTTGATTTCTTATTTCAAGATTTTTACTACAATAATAATAAAAGGAGTAAAGAAAACTTACCCGAAATCGCCTCGGTCACGGCTTCGGAGCCCTCCTTCTCCATCGACGGGACTCGGCCTGAGGAGGGACATCAAAGCCCCTTTTCTTCTGTTTCGGGATATCGAGCGTCTGGCCTTTAAAAGGGGGTCTCAAAACTGAGGCTAAAAGCCCGTCTCCGAGCGTTGTCGGCCACCGAACACTATGGTGGCGCGATGATTGGCTGGGGAACTCACTCGCCGGAGAGAGGGAGAGACGAGAGGCAGAGAGGTTTTGTTTTGAATGGCTGCTGATTGTTTTTGTTTTTAGGGTTAGAAATAAGTTTTTTGCAGAAAATAAAAGGGGTTTTATTGGTTTTGGGCAAAACGGCACCGTTTGGTGGTAGGAATTACTGCGCATGACCCTTGAAAGGGATATTTGCGCAAAGGGTCCTTCTCCTTCGTAGCACCGCTCGAATAAGCCCTATTTTCTATCTTTTTGTTCTTTAAACTTTGGCCCTCAGGTTCCATTTTGTTTTCGATTTGGTCCTCTTGAAGCACAGCGCATCAAGGCCTGGGATATTTTCCCATGCGGTCCTTGTTGGTTCCCGCGCGCTACACTCTGGCCCTCGTCAGCATGTTTTTATTATTTAAATTATACCTTTTAATTTTATTTTAACGACGATCAAGTCCTTTTATTTTAACTCTTTATTTATTCGTTTATTCATTTAATGGTTTAGTTATTTATTATTTTACTCGTTTATTTACTCGCTTACCTTGCTATTGGTATTGTTCATTTATTTAATTCTTTTTTATTCTCATATATTGTTGCTTGTTATCCTGTTTCTTTTATTATTATCCCTTTTTATTTTACTACCCTATTTTTCATTATTATTTTTATTACATATCTATTTGTTTATTTCTTAATCCTTTTAGCAAATCCAAAATAGTATATATATATCTTTACCTCACTGTTTTAGTTATTTGTTATTGTTATTCTTATTATTTTTATTATTATTATTATTATTATTATTATTATTATTATTATTATTACTACTATTATTGTCATTTCATTTTTACCCTTGTTTATTTATTTACTATTATATTTGTTATTGTTATTTTTATTATTTCATTATCACTATATTATTATTATTATTATTATTATTGTTATTACTATTATTATTATTAGCATTATTATTATTATTATTATTATTATTATTTTATTCCTTTATTATTAATTATTATTATTATTTACTATTACTATTACTTTATTACTAGTATTATTATTATTTTATTTTATTATTATTGCTCTTACTTATTTTATTATTGTTCATTTATTAATATGTTATTATTTTTCATTATTAATGTACTCTTATTATTATCATTGTTTAATCTTCACCATTTATGAATTTTGTTTTATATTATGTTATTCATTATTTATTTATTTGTTATTTTATTCATTTACTTGTCATTTCATTTACTTATTATTTATTCGTTTATTGCTCTTTACTTTTTAATACTTTAAAGCACTTTAATCATTTATCATATTTTTTTTAATTTTTATTTATTTATTGTTATTATTATTATTATCATCCTATTTGTTTCTATGATTTTATTATTGTTATTCTTATTTCATTATTTATTTGCTCATTCGTTTATAAGAATTAGATTTATTCATATATTCGCTTAATTTGTTAGTATCATTACTTTGTCTAATATTAATCAATCAAATTTTCAAAATAAAGATGATGTTCGGTATTTGAAAATTCGGGAAGATCGAGCCCTAACTTACTGGGTTCCGATTTTACTCGTTTATGTTAAACAACGGGATATCTCTTTTGAAGTTGCAATTTTAAAACAAAATCTCGAAAATTCGAAATGTCGTGCCCTAACTTACTGGACTCGACACTTAGATACTTCGGGATAAGTTTCTTTTCCTAAAATAGAGGCAATCTTCCGTATTTGAAATCTCGGGAAATCGAGCCCTAACTTACTGGGTTTCGATTTCTCATTTGACGAATAACGGAAGATCCTCTTCAAATAAAAACCAAGTTTCAAAAGGCGAGCTTAGTTTCGGGAGTTTAAAGTATTGTGCCCTAACTTACTGGACGTGATGCTTTACCTCTTCGAAAATAAGAAAGCCTTAACGTCCCTTCCAACTTTAAAAATAAAAAGCATTGTATTTTCAAATCCCTTTAAAGTTTTCAACAAATAGGACATCAATCAATCGCTTTGGTACCAATTTTGGGCGTGTCGAGGTGTTAATCCTTCCTCGCTTGCGTAATCGACCTCGAATCCATTTTCTCAAAGTTCGTGGACCGAAAGCACTGTTTTAGTAAATTAAATGTTTTATTAAAGCGAAGGTGATCCGATCACACCAAATAAAGATCGGTGGCGACTCCTTTCCTTTTCTTTTTCCAAAATCGAGTCGATCGCGTGTTTCATTATTTCACCCAAAAAATGGTTACGATAAGTATCATTTCTATACTATATCATCCATGATTTTAGATTCATAGTTTGGTCAAGTTCATGTAGATATACTTTAGTATGAACAACATACATACAAGGGTCAGTGTAGAAACCCACCAAAAAATACAACAATTCTAAATGGCAAGACCTTCACTCTCAGTACGGAGACCTTCAAGAGTGTCCTGAGCTAGGTGCTAAAACAACGAAAGAGTTGGCTAAATACAGTGAACCCAACTTGAAGCAAGTTTCCAATCTAAGCTTTTTCGAGAGAAAGTGTAAAGAAAATTTGAAAATAAAATATGGATGCAAGGGGAGACGTAAAACTTGCCCAATAAGCCACTACTAACTTTATACAACTAAACACAAAAACTCAGTTTAGTGGATAAGTCAGATTATCCCACTAATCCCCTCGATTCCTGTGACTAAGTACTCTTTCTCTCACATCATAAATATGAGTTTTATCGACTAAAGTAACTTAGTTCCATTCTAACCAGTTATCATTTGTGTAATTAAATCTTCCAACCAGAATAATAAAATAATAAATGGTTCTTTCAAACTAAGAAGTTAAAATAAACATCTAACAGCTGGGGTCGCGTATACTCTACAATAAAGCCTGCCAAACACAAACTTCACCTGTAAGCACATTCACAGGATCTTATACTTAATCAAAACTAATACTAGGACTTTGCCGGGCAGGTTATTACAGTTCAAAATAACTTCGCTCAATTAAAGTGTAGTTCGTTAGCCTTCATATCTTGCCATGTTGTTTTAAGGAAATTTCCATTATTCAATATAATTTAGTATTTGGTTTTGAGTACACTTCATGTCTATTTTATGGTTCATGTTTGAGATTCATGATTGTCCTTATTTTCAAGGTTCGAACCTATGTCCTTTCTTTAAAAGTGTAATATGTTTTTCCGTTGCATTCAATACCTTTATATCCTAAAATTTGTAGTTGAGACTTTCATAAAGATATCGATATAGACAGAGACTCTTTTTATTATTATTAATTTCACACAATCGTATGTATATATATTATTACAGCAAAGATAAAAAGATAAAAAGAGGAGAAACAAGGCACACAATGTTGAATAGGAAAGGTAGAAGAAGTAGGGATCCAGTAGTATATTATGGGGTGGCTGTCAAATTTATTTAATAGTATTATTAATATAAAGAAGTAGACAGCCTCCATGGGTCACACAGCACAAACTGATAGAGATAAGCATGGAGCAATATATGATGCAAAGAGAGGCAGGTTACTTGCAACCGCTCCACATGATTTGTGCTGTCAGCTGTAGAGATCCGTCTGCATTTGCATGGATATGAGCTTCGGAGGAAAATGCACCCCCACATGATAAGGACAAGTTGTCGGAGCTATCGTAGAGCTGAAGGATGCTCACTATATCCTCCCAAACAATATGGTTTTCGGTCGGAATGATCTTAGTAGCCACCTGGTATATAGTTTAATTAATTAATTTCTTCTGCTACAAAATCAAAATAAATGAAAAATATATCGATTAATTAATACCTTACAATCAGTGGTCCAAAGAATAATCCACTTAACCTTAACAACATCATACACCAGGCCTCCGTACAGACCGTCGACTACCATATTCTGCGCAAATGGAGTGGGTAATGAATCTTTTTTAATCGTTACCGGAGCACCTTGGTAACTCGAATAATTCAAGCTCGCAAGGCAGTCATCAGAACCATTCTTAAGCTCACCTTTTACCACTTTATGAGTTGGAGGACAAGCCATTTTTAACTCCTTTTTAGTTCACTCTCCTTCTATTCTGCTTCATATCTACCTCCATACACATATTTATACACAACCTTCTAGCATTACAAGTAAGACTTTTAAATTTAAATATGTGAAAATATCAAATATTTAATAACATAACTTCAAATTCAAAGTCATATTATTTAGTTTTAATAAAATAAAACTCGAAAAGCCTCCCTGTTAAGACGACAAAACCCTTATAGTTAAAAGGATATTATTGTCATTTATCTTGGCATTGACCTTGGCTAAACTGGACAGATTGCCTACTAGGCCCTTAAGCCAGCAAGGATTTAATTAACATGCTTTTTAAAAAGAATCAGTTCAACTTTTAGCTCTAGCAAATAAGAATACTAAAAATATTTCAAAGGAATAATAATATTTCTAGTATTTATTACGGAAAGTTAAAATATAATGAGTAGGTATATCATTACATTGAAGACAAAAGCTCCATAGTTAGGGGGATATTATTGTCATCATGTATATTTGGCCAACAATTTTTATTTCAACTGGTCATCTTATTTAAAATTTAGACATGAATATCAACAAAAGCCTCGTAGTTAGGAGGATATTATTGTGATCTCACCTTCTTTGTTTAAAATAAATATTAGACTTGTGTGTTTTAATTGTGCAAGGATATGAATAGGTGATTCAAAATATAGATAATTGTACTTTATTAAAATCCATTTTTTAAAATCAACCAACAAGGATTAATTAAATAAGTTTATATTTACCTCCTACTTCGGTTAACACGTGGGTTGACATGTCTCATTTATTTTTTTGACAAGTTTGTCCGGCATCTCGAGCAACTAAGTTGAGAAGGGAGATCTACTGAGTTGACCAAAAAGCTCATTGTTAAAAGGATATTAAATGAATAGGTAAGTTACCTATTGATCTTTTACATTCTTATATATTTTGATCGTCGACTATCTTTTTTTTTTTTTGCTCAGTCAATTGATTACAGGAAAAGGCGTTGGGATCACCCAACCCATACCAGTTCGAACAAGGAATCAAAAGCTGCAACACTATGCCAAGACAGAGCACAAACAACCATAAAAATAGGAAACCCCAAAATAGATTACCAATATAATCTAAACAAGGTATTCATTGACAAACCTGCTTTAGCCAAGGCTTCCGCCATTCCATTCTTACCTCGATTTGTGACTTCAATCTGAACCTCAATATTTTAACCAATTCGAACCAGTATTTGAATCGCATTCTATGACTATATTTCAACCAATCCGACCTAAGGCCTAGCACCGGTTCGATTTTGAGACGACGGACCCAGCCTTACGCTGCTCAATATTCTTCCCATCGCCATTTTTACCCATCAAGGATGGCTCGCATATTAAACTTCAGACAACCCTATTCTACCACTCTAATGGGAAACACGGAACTCCGCACCTCTAGAAAAATCGAGCGTCAACCTTTTCTCGGTTTCATGATCTTGACCAAGATTGGCATAGTAGCAAACAACTCTCCTTGTCGGGTTCTTGCCCCGGTGAGATTAAATCACCCCATACCCTTGCTATTCTTTTAAAAGACTCGTAATTCGTGTCAATGTAAAATAAACTATTTTTCTGTAAAATGACTTACCATTTTGAAAAATGTAAGTCATTTTCCTGATTAAAGTTCCTCTATATGTAATTTTTTATAAAAATTAACCTCTAAATCAAGCTTAATATTATTATATTGATAATAATTTTTTATTTTTAAAATATTTAAAATATTAATATAAAATATTATATTTTTCAATATTATTAAACACACATATTTAATTATTTATATTTAATCATATAATAAATTATTAATATAATTAATATAATTTATTATTTTAATAAATTATTTAATATTTCAATTTTAATTTTATAATAATATTTATTGCAATTATAAATATATTATTAATAATGTTTTGTAGTATAAAAGTTAAAATATATCATAAGTATATGTACTCTTCACAAATTTGTGATTTAGTGATCTCTATACTTTTATTTTCAAGAATTTAGTCTCTTTACTTTTTAGATTTGAAAATCAAGTCTAATTGTTGACATTGTTAATTTTTTTTTTTGTCAATTTGGTTGATGTCACATTTTTAAATAAAAAATTCTCATTTGATAGTCATATAACTAAAAAATAACGTTGTAATGAACCTAAATTTAACAAAATATTTTTAATATATACAAAAATAATGTAAAATATCAATTTATAGATATAAAATAAACTCAATTAAACAATGAAAATATGAGAAAATCTCAAATGTATGTTTGCTTCATTGAAAACAACTTTTATGAAATATTTTTAAGAAATTGTCAAACAACAGAAAATATTTTACACAATTCATCCAAATACCAGAAAATATTTAAGTCATTTTCTGGAAATCATTTTCAGTGAAACAAACAGACCTTTAGACTCATCAGATTCTCTATCAAACATTTATACTATCCTCAAGGACCATTCATGCACTCATTCATTATTCTTGGGACTTAAATTGTAAAGGAATTATCTAAAAGATTTATAGAAACCCGTATAAGAGAAACCGCATTCAACCAGACTGCATATTTCTTAACTTAATCTTAACTCAATACACGTTTCTTCAAGAATTTGGGACTCACCAGACCTCATATCTAATATACATACCCATTTCATCACTCATTCATGTACTCCATCAATTCTAACATAACTTCATTCCTGTAATCATATGAGTATCATTTCTATACTATATCATCCATGATTTTAGATTCATAGTTTGGTCAAGTTCATGTAGATATACTTTAGTATGAACAACATACATACAAGGGTCAGTGTAGAAACCCACCAAAAAATACAACAATTCTAAATGGCAAGACCTTCACTCTCGAGACGGAGACCTTCAAGAGTGTCTGAGCTAGGTGCTAAAACAACGAAAGAGTTGGCTAAATACAGATGTACCCAACTTGAAGCAAGTTTCCAATCTAAGCTTTTCGAGAGAAAGTGTAAAGAAAATTTGAAAATAAAATATGGATGCAAGGGAGACGTAAAACTTGCCCAATAAGCCACTACTAACTTTATACAACTAAACACAAAAACTCGGTTTAGTGGATAAGTCGATTATCCCACTAATCCCTCGATTCTCGTGACTAAGTACTCTTTCTCTCACATCATAAATATGAGTTTTATCGACTAAAGTAACTTAGTTCTGTAACACCCATACCTCGTATCCAACTTTGGATTAGGGCTATGGACATTACTTTACACAACACAAGTCCAAACACCATATAAATATAAACCGTTCCTATGATAAAGCAGTACCAATTCATAATGTCATAGATAATCATGTGTACTTATCTAGTTTCAAAACATTATCTACTATACATATATATACATATCAAATAGTATCATTAAACATAGCCAAACAAATTTGATTCAATGAACCAATCACTATTCATTAATGTAACAAAATCATCAACCACATACACAAATTATGATCAAATCATCTTATGATATAAATTTAAAAATCTTTTAATTTTATTCACACGCAAACATAAATACCAACATACTTTAATAGGATCTAAAAGATACGAAAATATGCATCACTTAAAACATAAGTAAATCAATCCCAACCAGAACTATGAGCCATATTCACATGGCATTTATGTATATCAATCCAAAACAAACTCAAAAGAGAGATCAAGCTTATACATGCCATAATTTCTAGAAATTTTGATTAACAAAATACCAAAAGAAGACGATAATGTGATTGACTATGACGGGATCCCCGAGTGTGAGCTTTAACTCCGAAGACAAAAATCTACAATTTCAAAGCAACCGAAATAAAATAAGCTCTCCAAGCTTAGTAAGATTTAAACAATTCATATGCAATAGGCTAATTTAAGCTTTCATGAATAAACCCTTTTGTCATACCTTTGTCCAATAGTCATATATTCAAGAAATAAATAAATATTAACATATAGAAAAATATATGCATTTACAGTCATATACTTATATCTATCTTCAAATATCACCATCACATGATAGATAATTTGCAAGCACATTTTCAATTTTGTTTCGAATCTCATACTACCATTTCGAGTTACTAAAAATTTCAATAATATATATATATATATATATATATCTCACATACCTTTAATTTGCAGACCTTTCGTAACTAACCATTCATGCATAATGTACTATACTTGATCCAAACCTTTCCGCATACATAAGAGCATTAGTAGATATGGTTGTCTTTCAAACCTCTACCTACATTTTAAATATAAGCTTTAGTAACGTATCGCTCACATAGAGCCGTTACTTGTCACTTCTAGTAACGTATCGCTCACACAGAGCCGTTACTTATCACTTCTCGTAACGTATCGCTCACATAGAGCCGTTACTTAACACTTCTCGTAACGTATCGCTCACATAGAGCCGTTACTTAACACTTCTCGTAACGTATCGCTCACATAGAGCCGTTACTTTATTAATTCGCAAACATAGTGCCCTATAACCGATTTCGCACACTTAGTGCTCGGTGACATGGTCGCACACTTAGTTAGTGCCTTTCATGATCTATTATTCATTACTTCCTATACATATATAAATGAAAATCAATCCAATGAATTTCATATAATTACATACACCATAATATGCCATTAATAGTTTCTATCCAATATTATAACCCATTCGGCCAAGCCTTTATCATGCATCCAATCGACCCATACATAAAAATCAATCATATTCTAGCTTAATATCTCACATACTCATGTTACATTATCAATATCAAAGTGTCCTATTTATGCAATTACACCCAAATTATACACAACCTCTTATTCGCCAATTTTGAACAAACATAATAAAGCATTCGCAATTACTAAGTTAACATACCTATCTCCTCTTATTAAAAATCTAATTTATAAAATAAAATTCAATTTAACCCAATTGCTTAAATCTTACCTCGATAGTTACCAAATTAAGCTTTTCCGCTACTCGTTTAATTTAGCTTTTCCTCGCTCCAAATTCCTTTCCTTTTGTTAGGATCTAATTTGGTTCAAATTAAACTCATTTAGATACATTACAATTCCATTTAATTCACAAATATCTAATAATGCAAAATTTCAATTTTACCTCAACATTTACAAAGTTACATTTTAGTCCAATTCTTACAAAATACAAGATATAGGAAATTTAAATTAAACCCCCTTGAGGTCTAATACTCTCCATCCCCATACACATCCCTTATTAATCATTTACAATATACAATAACACAATTAATTTCATATTGGCCGACTATACAAAAATTCATTACCTTATCACCTATGGCCCAACATTAACTCAATATATATATATATATAATATAACCAAATATAACACTCAATAAACATCCTATTTGCTCATCCAAATCTAGCCGAATATAGTGAACATATCTAGGCTCAAATCTAAAATAAATCCCATAATGTTCATACTATTTATTAACACAATTTAACCCATTATTTTTCCATTTCATCTAAATCTCCTACCCAAATCCTATTGTTTTTTTTAAATCTATACTAACCCTTCTCCCATCAAGCACATCAAACAAACAAAAAATATATACCCATCTATGGCCGAATTTAAACATGCTAAACTCTCAAAATTTTAATATGGTTTTGATGGTAATCAAGGTAATCAACTCAATCATGTAATTATTTGCTAAAACAAAGTTCAATCACCTACCCTATTACCACCGCAACAAATAGAACAATGGAGATTCAAAGTGCTTCTTTTCTTTCAAAGAAAATTCAAGTGGAGAAGATGAGTAAAGAGAGAGAATGAATTTCACTCATGTTTCTCTTATTTTATTAGTTTAATGTCTATTTTAATATACTTAAAATATAGTAATTAAATTATTAAACACTAAAAATTGTTTCCCCATCATCATTGGCGTCCACTAACATTAAAAGTGGGCAATTTGACATGCAAACCCCCTTCTTTTTATACCACACTTAAATTTGACCTTTCATTTATTGCATGTTATTTTTATACCTTACCTATTAGGTCCTTTCTCTTAATTCAAGCATACCAAATAATCAAATTCACACCATTCAACACACATCACATAAATAAATAAATATCCCAAGATTTCTAACTCGGATTCGTGGTCTCAAAACCATCGTTCCGATTTGAGTCATAATTGGGCTGTTACAACTCCCCCTCCTTAAGAGAAATTTTCGTCCCCGAAAATCTTACCGACGAATAAGTGTGGGTACTGTTCTTTCATTGATTCCTCTGTCTCCCAGGTTGCTTCCTCGACTCCATGCTTACACCATAACACTTTAACCAATGGTATCCTTTTATGTCACAGTTCTTTCACTTCACGAGTCAAGATACGAATTGATTCCTCCTCATACGTTAAATTTGGCTGGATTTCAATTTCTGAATGACTGATCACATGAGAAGGGTCGGATCGGTATCGCCGAAGCATCGATACGTGAAAGATATTGTGAATTTTGTCCAACTCAGAAGGTAACCTAAGTTTATACGCTATCGGTCCAATCCGCTCAATAATTTCATACGGCCCAATGAATCGCAGACTCAGCTTCCCCTTTCGACCAAATCTCATTAGCTTTTTCCACGGTGATACTTTTAGGAACACTCGATCACCTATCTGAAACTCAATGTCCTTGCGTTTTAAATCAGCATAAGACTTCTGACTATCCGATGCCGCTTTCAAACTATCACAAATTATTGCCACTTTCGCTCGGTTTCTTTAACCAAATCGACCCCATGGATCTTATTTTCCCTAATTCGTCCAAGACAACGAGTACGACACTTACGACCATACAAGGCTTCATAAGGTGCCATTTTGATGCTCGATTGGAAGTCGTTGTTATAAGCAAATTCGATCGAGACAAATATCGATCCCACGTCCCTCAAATTCAAGAATGCAACATCTTAACATGTCCTCGAGTATTTGAATAATACGCCGATTGTCCATCCGATCGAGGGTGAAAAGCGGTACTAAAGTGTAGTTTAGTACCCAAAGCATCTTGTAACTTCTTCCAAAATCGCGATGTAAACCTTGGGTCTCTATCAGAAATAATAGAAATGGGTATCCCGTGCAACCGTACGATCTGAGATACATACAATTCGGCCAATTTATCAAGTGAAAAATCCGTACGCACAGGGATGAAATGAGCCAATTTTGTCAATGTATCCATAATAACCCAGATCGAATCTTTCTTGCTCGGCGTCAGAGGCAATCCCGACACAAAATCCATGGTGACTCGGTCCCATTTCCACTCAGGTATCAAAATCGGTTGAAGAAGTCCCGATGGTGTTTGATGCTAAGCTTTCACCTGTTGACATATCAAACACTTTGATACATAATCTGAGATGTCTCGTTTCATACCGTGCCACCAATAATGTTGCTTTAAGTTGTTATACATCTTTGTACTACCCGGGTGAACCGTCAATCTACCACTATGAGCCTCGTCACAAATCATTCGAATTAAATCAGCTTTCTTAGGTATACACATTCGATTCTTGAACCGTAAACATCCTGCAGCATCTATTCAAAATCAATTTGCCTCGAATTACTATGACCCCTTTTGCCTTTAAATCTTCATCAAGCTCCGGGCTTCCGGATCGTGACACAAATGACGGTCTCGCCTTTAATTACGTAATGATCACCCCATCATCGTTATAGCTAAATCGGCGTTCATTGCAAGAAGAGCAAATAATGATTTGCGACTAAGTGCATCGGCTACCACATTAGCCTTTCCGGGTGATAATCGATCACGAAGTTCATAGTCTTTCAATAATTCTAACCATCGCCATTGTCTCGATTTAGATCCTTTTGTGTCATTAAATACTTTAGACTTTTGTGATCCGAATAGATATGGCATCTTTCACCAAAAGGTAGTGACGCCATATCTTCAAAGCGAAGACTATGGCGCCTAATTCAAGGTCGTGTGTTGGATAGTTCCTCTCGTGCGGTTTTAATTGTCTCGAGGCATAAGCTATAACTTTACCCTCTTGCATTACCCTCTTGCATCAATACACAACCGAGTCCATTTAAAGACGATCACTAAAATGACGAACTCTTTACCCGACTGGCCGAACAATCTTGGAGCATCTGTTAACAAAGTCTTCGATGATCAAAACTCTTTGACACCTATCGGTCCATTCAAATTTTACATCTTCTTGTAGAAGTTTTGCCATTGGAGTTGCTATCATCGAAGCCTTTCACAAAACGTCTGTAATACCCAAAGAAGTCCCGAAAGCTACGAACCTCGAAACATTCGCGGAGGTTTCCAATCAAGTATGGCTGAAATTTTATTTGGGTCAACCCGGATACCGGAGGCTGAAATGACATGCCCCAAAAAGCTAACTTCTTTCATTCAAAACTCACATTTACTAAATTTTGCGTACAATTGCTTTTCCCGTAAAATCTGTAACACTAGCTTCAAATGTGTGCTCAGTTTCGTTACGAGAATAGATCAATATATCATCTATAAATACGACCACAAACTGATCTAGATACGGTTTGAAGACACGATTCATCAAATCCATGAATACTACCGGGGCATTAGTGAGCCCAAACGGCATCACCAAAAATTCATAATGACCGTATCTCGTCCGAAAGGCAGTCTTCGGCACGTCTGCTTCCCTAACCCGTAACTAATAATAACCCAACCTCAAGTTAATTTTTGAAAACACCGAGGCTCTTTTTAGCTGATCAAATAAATCGTTTATACGAGGCAACTGATATTTATTCTTAACTGTCACCTTATTTAGTTGTCGATAATCGATGCACATTCTTAATGTTCCATCTTTCTTCTTCACAAATAGAACGGGCGCACCCCAGGGAGAGAAACTCGGTCGGGCAAAACCTCTATCCGTCAATTCTTGCAACTGAGCCTTCAATTCTTTTAATTCCATAGGTGCCATTCTATATGGAGCTATCCAGATCGGAGTGGTCCCTGGCACTAACTCAATGCCAAACTCTACCTCCCGGATAGGTGGCAATCCCGGTAATTCCTCCGAAAACACATCTGAATATTCGCTAACAATTGGCACAGATTCGATATTCTTTTCAGTTATCTTGCTATCAATCACATAAGCAAGATAAGCTTCACCACCCTTTCTCAAAAACTTCTGATCCAACATCGACGATATCATTTTAGGTAGTCCGATTAAATCCGCAGACTCAATCCGGATTATATCATTATTTCGACATTTCAACTCAATAGTCTTTCGTCTATAATTTACCACTGCATCATACATTGTTAACCAATCCATACCGAGAATAATGTCAAACTCGTCGAACGGTAACAACATCAGATCAGCCGAGAAACACATATCTCGAATCATCAATGGACAGTTTTTACACACTTTATTGACTAACACACATTTACCCAGAGGGCTTGAAACCCGAATCACAACATCGGTAGACTCGATAGGCAAATTTTTACTAGATACCAATGTTTCACACACATACGAATGAGTTGAGCCGGGGTCAATCAAAGCAGTCACATTAGTATCAAAGAGAAGGAAAGTACCAGTAAGGACATCTGGGGACGAGGCCTCCTCTCTAGTACGGATTGCGTAAGCCCTAGCTGGTACCCTGGCATCTGATCGAACAATCACGTCTGAAACTCCCCCGAGTCTCGCCTCTACCACCCCAAAACAAGATGATCTACCTCGAGCTATATTGCCACTCGGTCTCGCACTCTGTACCGTACACCTTTCAGCATTCTCTGGACAATCTCGTATAAAGTGGTCTTGAGAGCCGCACTTATAACAGGTGCGAGAAATAGATTTACCCCAACACTCCCCATGATGTCGTCTGCCGCATTGCGGGCACTCAGGTTTACCCGATCTCTCATTACCCACGCTTGCAACTGATGTAGCCCGAGAACTCACTGGCGGTCGTTCTCTAATAGAAATCCCGGCGTTAGGCTTGAATCGTCCACCGTCATTCTTAAACTTTTTCATAGGCATCTGTGAAAGTTTGCTTGTCATCCTCTTTCGAATGTCTTTGGATTCAAACTCAGCTTTTTGCTTTTCCTTTCCCAATTCTTCAGCTTTACAAGCTCGTTCAACCAGCACTACGAACTCATCAATTCCCAAAATACCAACCAAAAGTTTTATATTCTCATTTAAGCCATCTTCAAATCTCCCAAGCACATAACAACTTACGATGAAACACACTCGAGCATAGCGACTAAGTCGCATAAATTTGCGTTCATACTCGAATCTGATCATTTGGCCTGTTTGAGCTCGAGGAACTCTTTGCGTTTAGAATCAATAAAGCGGCGGCTTATATATTTCTTGCGAATTCCACTTGAAAGAACTCCTGTAACTTTCTCTTTAGGGACAACCGACATTAGCGTGTTCCACCGTGAGTACGTAGAATCCGCAGAGTGATATAACACACTTCAAACACTGCGTCGGGGTACAAGATAGCTCATCGAATACTCAAATAGTGTTATCGAGCCAAAATTCGGCTCGCTCGCGTCGTCATCATCCTCGGCTCTAAACACTTGAGCCCCATGCTTTAATACGATCAATCGGGGTTTAATTGTTCGATCAAGACTAGTCACTGGAGGTACCACTGGTGTTATCGGGGGTCCAGCCGGGGTGGTTCGTAAGTAGTGGCTAAACCAATCATTCATCATATTTTGGAAAGCCTGTTTTACCCTTTCATCAGGGCCACTCGCGGTGGGTCCAGGTTCTTTCGACGCAGTTCCTTGGGCAGGAGCAGGCGCCACACTCTCGACATCATCCGCCAATGCTTGCTCGGGATCCGGTTCCATTACTGAATGAATGAAACAAGTAAGTTTCACTGTCAGAAGTCATCACATTATCTTATCATAGAACATGGCATGTATAGCTAGACTCTTACGCGCTACGTTAGTCCAAGAACCGACTAAACCGTAGCTCTGATACCAATCAAATGTAACACCCATACCTCGTATCCAACACTGGATTAGGGCTACGGACATTACTTTACACAACACAAGTCCAAACACCATATAAATATAAACCGTTCCTATGATAAGCGAGTACCAATTCATAATGTCATAAATAATCATGTGTACTTATCTAGTTTCAAAACATTATCTACTATACATATATATACATATCAAATAGTATCATTAAACATAGCCAAACAAATTTGATTCAATGAACCAATCACTATTCATTAATGTAACAAAATCATCAACCACATACACAAATTATGATCAAATCATCTTATGATATAAATTTAAAAATCTTTTAATTTTATTCACATGCAAACATAAATACCAACATACTTTAATAGGATCTAAAAGATACGAAAATATGCATCACTTAAAACATAAGTAAATCAATCCCAACCAAAACTATGAGCCATATTCACATGGCATTTATGTATATCAATCCAAAACAAACTCAAAGAGAGATCAAGCTTATACATGCCATAATTTCTAGAAATTTTGAGTAACAAAATACCAAAAGAAGGCGATAATGTGATTGACTATGACGGATCCCCAAGTGTGAGCTTCAACTCAGAAGACAAAATCTACAATTTCAAAGCAACGAAATAAAATAAGCTCTCCAAGCTTAGTAAGATTTAAACAATTCATATGCAATAGGCTAATTTAAGCTTTCATGAATACACCCTTTTGTCATACCTTTGTCCAATAGTCATATATTCAAGAAATAAATAAATATTAACATATAGAAAAATATATGCATTTACGGTCATATACTTATATCTATCTTCAAATATCACCATCACATGATAGATAATTTGCAAGCACATTTTCAATTTTGTTCAATCTCATACTACCATTTGAGTTACTAAAAATTTCAATAATATATATATATATATATATATACATATATATATATATATATATATATATATAGATCTCACATACCTTTAATTTGCAGACCTTTCAGAATTAACCATTCATGCATAATGCACTATACTTGATCCAAACCTTTCCGCATACATAAGAGCATTAGTAGATATGGTTGTCTTTCAAACCTCTACCTACATTTTAAATATAAGCTTTAGTAACGTATCGCTCACATAGATCCGTTACTTGTCACTTCTAGTAACGTATCGCTCACACAGAGCCGTTACTTATCACTTCTCGTAACGTATCGCTCACATAGAGCCGTTACTTAACACTTCTCGTAACGTATCTGAAACACCCCACACCCGGCCCACGAGCCTGAACCGGATCTGGTATGTTCCTAAAGTGAACCGATTTCAAAATCATTCGTACTTAGAGAAAATTCGTAAAATTTTTAGAAAATGTTGTTGTGGATTGGGCTTAGATTGAAACCCATTTTATTAAACTTGTAAATCCAATTTGATTTATTACGTCCAAAATAGTTCTTAGCACAATATTTAAAAGTAAAGTAAAAATAAAGAATAATCCATGGGCCTTATGGCCTTATTACATCAAATAAAACCCAAAAGAAATATAATTAAGGGTACCAAACGAAATAAAGTCCAAATAAAATAAAATCTCCAAATGTAGCATGGCCACCTCAAGGTCCACCGCCCGGTCACATCCGCTCATCACCGAAAAATAATTCCCACAATGGGTGAGTCAACAGACTCAATGTGCACACAATACTAACATTCAACAATTAGGGCATTCATGTTCAAATCATCGATCCATATAAAATGAAATTATGATGCAACCCAAACCCAATCCTAATGGTCCATCCGCTACACACCACCCGTACCTGCCATTTACACCGTGGGGACTACTAAGTCAACCCTCCATCCGCTACACACCATCGAAGGCATTCGCCCATATACGTTGTGTCATTAGACACTATAGTCAAATTTATACGTTGTGTCATTAGACACTATATTCAAATATTGTAACAAAGTTACCAAAATTTATAATGTGACCGTAGTCAACATATTTCGTTGGTAAGATCAAGTCAACACCTTCGTTGGTGAGACCAAGTCAACACCTATTCTCCCCTTTACATAAATCCCGAATGCCCCAAAATATATATATTGTGCATAACTTAATTTCATGTTCATTTACTTATATTCGCATGTTATAAAATAACATATTTCACAATCCTATCGAGTAGGAAGCGTGCACAGGTACTTTTGCCACATTTGTGGTACATAGCCACATTCACATTCTTATTCATATTCATATATTAAAATAATAGCCATAAAATATCGAAGGTTAGTAAGGGTACACACCGATTTGCTTAATAAGGTTCCTTGAGATCTCGTAAACCCGATCTAACTTTAGATCTTTACCCTCGTATTCGCCATCATTTAATACACATTAATAAACCTATTTGGCTTAAAACAAAACCAAATCCTAGTAGGATTTGTAAAAGACTCACCTTTGCCGATTTGTTGTTTATTCAAATCCACGAAAATTTGGTTTTCCTTTCCACGATATTCTGACACCCTAATTTTAATATGGGTTAGTTTTCGGCTTTTCAATAATTAAAGAACTTGATCAAGCCTTGGCCGAATACTCTTAGATGCTTACCTTATGGTCTTTAAATCCCGAAAACTTCACCTTCTTCTTCCTTGGAATCGGCCAAATCCTAAATCTCAATACGGGTTAGTTTTTGATTAATTCGATTTCAATATCTAAGATTTGGCCTTGGCCGAATGAACTCACTTACCTTGGATTCTTGATCCTTCTATTGATGATGGTTGAAACCTAAGAGATCATGGTAGATTCGCCATGAACAAGAGTAGGATTAGTACCGAATTTTGGTAAAAAGAAAAGCATAAGTTGGTGACCACGAGATCTTACCCTTTTGATGTTGTGGATGATTTCTCCTTTACTTAGAATCAATAAAGATTCGACTTTGTGAAGAGAAATGAAGAAGAAAATAGAAAAAGGAGAGGATGGTTTCTTGCTTAGGAAAATTCGGCAGAGAGGGAGAGAGAGTTAGCAAAATTTCGGCAAGGGTAGAATGAATGAGAGAAAAGTCTCAATTTTCCTCTTTTAACTGAAATTGCTAGACCAAGAGTCCAAAACTTGGCCACTACTCTCCACAAGTGATAATTTAATCTCCATTAATTATCACCTAATTAAATTAAAAGTATTTAATCCATCCTTTAATTCCTCATTTATCTTAGTAAAGAAAATCCTTTATTTATCACTTTAATTTGACAAGTTTTAATAAAAATAAAACTCTTCCCTTTTTAGCAAATAGGTGCCGTCCACCCCTAGCCCTGGGAAGCAAAATAAAACCTTCAATATTTGCTTTCCAAGTGACTCGAACTCAGGCCATTTCCATAAACCTTAAGTGACACCTTCAGACCACTTTTCCAAGCCCGATTGTGTGTCAAATTTCACCAACTTTTTCTTTTAAGGCCCTCTTGCCCTTATTTCCTATTTTGGGCTTTAAAATTTGTCATTCCGGCCTTATTTCTAAGTTTCCTAAAATTTTCGATCGGCTCTGTAACTTGCCATTTTTCTTACATCTTGGGTTTCCAAAATGTTCGAGTTTCCAAAATGTTCAAGTTTCCAAAATGTTCGAGTTTCCAAAATGTTAGGTTTCCAAAATGTTCGGGTTTCCAAAATGTTCAAGTTTCCAAAATGTTCAGGTTTCCAAAATGTTGGGTTTCCCAAAATGTCTAAGTTTCCAAAATGTCTAAGTTTCCAAAATGTCCATTTCCATTTCCATGCATTTCTAGGTTTCCAAAAGTATCAAAATTTATTCATAGTACTTGAAACTTGTCATTTCATACAATTGAACTGAAATGCATAGGCCCTATTCGGGATGTTACAGTTCTACCCCTTAAACAAAATTTCGTCCCGAAATTTCCTAACTAAAATAGTTGAGGGTATTGTTGTCTCATGGTCTCCTCGACTCCCCAAGCTTCTTTCGTTCCATGATTGCGCCATAGCACTTTGACTAGAGGAACGGTCTTCCTTCGTAGTACTTTCACATCACGTTCCAAGATCCGAATCGATTCTTCCTCGTATGATAAGTCTGGCCTTAGCTCCACTTCTTCAACAGATACCACATGCGACGGATCCGATCGATAGCGACGTAACATGGACACATGAAATACGTCGTGCATCTGCTGTAACTCTGGTGGCAACTCTAATTGGTATGCCTTGGCCCAACTCGCTTGAAGCCTTGATAGGGCCCTACAAACCTTGGGCTTAACTTCCCTTTGCGACCGAACCTCATAACCTTCTTCCAAGGCGAGACTTTTAGGAATACTTGGTCTCCCACTTCAAACTCTATTTCCTTCCGCTTAAGGTCTGCGTACGACTTTTGCCTATCAGAGGCTTCCTTCAACCGTGCCCGAATTAACTCAACCTTCTCTTCAGTTTCTACCACCAACTCTGGACCCAAAACTCGGCGTTCTCCTAACTCGGTCCAACAAGTAGGTGTTCTACACTTCCTTCCATACAATGCTTCGTATGGTGCCATCGAATGCTGGCTTGATAGCTGTTGTTATAGGCGAATTCAGCTAAAGGCAAGTAATCTTCCCAACTTCCTCGAAATCCATTACACAACCTCTCAACATATCCTCCAACACTTGTATAACCCGTTCAGACTACCCGTCTGATTGTGGATGAAAAGCCATAGTGAAGTCTAGCTTAGTGCCTAAAGCTTGATGAAGTGCTTTCCAAAATCGAGACCTAAACCTTGGGTCTCTATCAGAGATGATCGACATTGGTACTCCATGTAATCTCACAATTTTCGCCACATACAACTTAGCCAACTTCTGAAGAGAATAGTCCATTTTGACTGGGATAAAGTGTGCGGACTTGGTCAAACGGTCCACTATCACCCATACCGAGTCCTTCTTAGTAGGCGTAAGGGGAAGCCCACTAACGAAGTCCATGGTAATTCTCTCCCACTTCTATTGGGGAATCTCGATTGGTTGAAGCAATCCTGATGGGACTTGGTGTTCAGCCTTAACTTGCTGACATGTCAAACATTTCCCCACAAATTCGGTCACTTCTCGTTTGGTCGGACCACCAAAATTGTTCCTTAGATCTCTATACGACTTGATGCCTCGGGATGCATAGCACAAGGGCTACCATGCGCTTCTCAAGAATCCTTTGTCTCAACTCCTTATTCTTGACATACGGACTTTTCCTTGTAGCACAATACTCCTTCATTATTGACACCATAATCCTTTAATCCCCTTGTCAGACTTGCGCAACTTGGTACTTAAGTCATTATCAGCCAACTGTCCCTCTTTCACTTCCTTTAGCCATGTGGGCCTGACTTGTAATTCCGCCAACAGACTTCCATCATCATATAGACTTAGATGAGCGAACAAAGCCCGTAGATCCGATACAACCTTCCGACTTAGGGCATCGGCTACCACATTCGCCTTGCCCGGATGATATTCTATCGAACAGTCGTAGTCCTTCAGCAATTCCACCCACCTTCGTTGCCTCAAGTTTAACTCCTTCTGAGTCAATAAATACTTAAGGCTCTTGTGATCTGTGTAGATAATCGACCTTTCTCCATAAAGGTAGTGCCTCCAAACCTTAAGGGCGAAAACCACCGCTACTAGCTCTAAGTCATGAGTTGGGTAGTTCAACTCATGAGGCCTTAGCCGCCATGACGCATAGCGACTACTTTGCCATCTTGCATTAGTACACAACCTAACCCGTGTCATGAAGCATCACATTACCACAAAATCTTTTCACGCCTCCTATGAATTAACACTGGAGCTTCCGTCAGCACCTTCTTAAGCTTTTCAAAGCTCTCCTGCTGCTTATTAGTCCATTCGAAGGGTACTTCCTTCCTTAGTAACTTGGTTAAAGGTGCGGCTATTGACGAGAATCCTTCCACGAACCTTCTATAATAGCCTGCCAAGCCTAAGAAACTTCGAATTTCAGCCACGGACCTAGGTGGTTTCCAATCCAACACTGCTTCGATCTTCTTAGGATCCACTCTTATTCCTTCCGTGGATACCACATGCCCTAAGAATGCCACCTCCCTAAGCCAAAATTCGCACTTCTGAATTTGGCATAGAGCTCTTCTCCTTAACACTTCCAACACGACTGGAGATGCTCATCATGCTCCTCCTCCGACTTGAATACACCAAAATATCATCGATGAACACAACGATGAATCTATCCAAGTAGGGTTGGAAAACCCGATTCATCATATCCATGAACGCTACCGAGCGTTACAACCCAAAAGCGGCATCACCACAAACTCAAAGTGACCATATCTTGTCCTAAAAGCGGTCTTATGGATATCGGCCTCCTTCACCTTCAATTGATGGTATCCGATCAGAATCGATCTTTGAAAACATCTGCGGCTCCCTTGGTGATCAAACAAGTCATCGATCCTTGGCAAGGGATACTTGTTCTTAATGGTCAGCTTATTTAACTGATGGTAGTCTATGCACATACGCATAGTTCCGTCCTTCTTCTTCACAAATAAGACCGGTGCTCCCCACGGAGACACACTGGTCGGATGAACCCACGATCCAACAGTTCTTGTATCTTGAGCCTTGAGCTCCACTAACTCCTTTGGTGCCATTCGGTATGGAGCGATTGACACAGGAGCTGTCCCCGGTAGCAAATCAATCCCAAATTCCACCTCCCGTGTCTCGGGGTATTCCCGATAACTCTTCTAGAAACACATCCACGAAGTCCCTTACCGTCCTAACTCCATTAATACCTTTCTCCTTTCCACCTATCGCACTTACGAAAGATAAAAACGCCTTGCAACCCTTCTTAACCATCTTCTCAGCCTTCAGTGCCGAGACTACATTAGATAAATAGTTCCTCCTTTCTCCGATCATTATTACCACTTCATCCTCCGGGGTTCTTAGTTCCATACGTTTAGCCGCACAATCCAACACGGCTCGGTGTTCTACTAACCAATCCATTCCAAGTATAAGCTCAAACTCTCCGAAGGGTAACTCCATTAAGTCCGCTCGAAAGTTCACTCCCTGAATCTCTAGGGGTACATTCCGAAAGATCTTGTCTACCACTATAGTTTGGCCTAATGGGCTTACTACAGTCATCTGCCTATCAGAAAGTTCAGAGTCTAGGCCTAGTGTTTTCACTACACTACTTGCAACATAGGAATGGGTCGAGCCCACATCAATCAAAGCAAAGTAGGGTTTGTCAAAAATAAAAATGTCTTTGGTTATTACGTCCGTGTCTCCATCTTCCTTCTTGAACCGCATAAACCAAACCTGGTTGTCTTGCATCAGCATTAGTATTACCTCGACCCTGTGTTCCACGGCCTCTGCCTGTACCACTACCACGGTTACTCAAACCACGACCCCGTTGAAGTATTTTTGGGTTTTTGAACAGCATGGCACCGAGTCTCTGGCACATATCCGCCCAGGTAAGTGTTCCTAACTTCTGTATGATTTATTTTCTGTAGAAGGGTAGGAGACATGGAACGTAGAATAGACTTATAGGAATTTGAACTCTAGGATTAGACTACTCAAACATAAACTGAGCATAAGACTTAATGAACTCAACCAACCTATGACCAAGTCAACGAGCTAGGGTGTGGTAACCCACATGACGCATGTCTAGGATTGGATCTCAAGAGCACGGTATTTAAGCGATCTGAGTGACTCACCACCTCTTGGCAGTATCCTGCACAGTGCGTAGCTTGGGTTCACCCTAACTCGGGGGCTCGATGGTGTGGCAACCTCTGCGCATGTCTAGAAAGGTTGGTGGGAGCTTAGTATTTAAGTAGTCCGCGTGACTCACCTCCTCTCCACACGAATCCCGCCTCAGTGCGTAGCTTTGGTTCACCACGCCAAGAGGGCTCGATCATAGGCTAAACATAACGATTAAAACCCGAAAGGAACTAACCATGTTTTTGAAATAGAAGAAAACAACAAAACCCTAATTTCTTCAAAAATTTTTAAATCACTCTTTCAAATATGAGAACAACCATTTTTACAATGTTTTTCTTGAAAAGTTGATTTGTGAAAACTCTGTAAATGCCCTTAGGGGTGAAATTACTAAAATACCCTTGACTCATAAAATATTAATTCAATGGTTTGCCCAAAATTGTATTATTTGAGAAGTATCCAAACACTATACTTTGCAAATCATCAATGAAATACTTTAGTTTGGAAAATTTCAAAAATGCCTCAACTTGTAAAATTACCATAATGACCTCGAATTTAAAATTTTTGCAACATCATCGTTTCAAGAAGGGAAACTCGTAAAAGGAACCCTTAGAGTTTTACAACTGTTAAAAAACCTCGGATTTGTTTAAAAAAATTTCAAAATTACCCCTGATTGACAAATTACTGAAATACCCCTGGTTTCCAAAATGATGCCATATCAATAAATTTTACAAATTTTCAATAATACCCTCTAGTTTTGGGAATTTCAACATGACCTGCTTTATTAAAGTTTGAAATTTCTCAGATTCTATTACAAAAATACCCCTGTAAGGAAATGACAAAAATACCCCTGGGTTAGAAATAGGGCAGAAATGTCCGAGGAGTGAATAGGTATGGAAAGTACTAGGGAATGAATGTAGCTTTTTGTGTGAACTAGGGTAGAAGACTTAAAACATTGTTTGATCGAAAGAATCCTTATTAAGCTTTTCATAAAATTCTTCGCGGATAATCAAGCGGAACAAATTACTAATCCATAAAATTTTTCTTAATCAGATTAAAAGCGCGTTAGATAGAATGAGTTCTAGAGGACGTGGCCGACGTGGACGTGGTAGGGGAAGAGTGACCATATCTGAACCCGTTAGGTCAGGACATGGTTCTGAAAATAAGGTACTACTGCCACCACCACCTCCAGCTTTTGGAGCCGAGGAGCAAGATCAGACGGGAGGAGAGGCGATGCGCAAGCGTATTACGGGTTCTCGAGTTAGTGGCTAGGGCTGGTGGAAATCTAAGAGCTCGAAAATCTATTCGGCTTAATTTGGTCCAACTGAGTGAGGTGTTCCGGTGTATCGGGAGTGGCACCTAGTGCTGAGAATCTTGGTTGGAGTCAACGGAAAGGATCATGGACGATCTTGACGACTAACGAGGAGAAGCTGAAGGGAGCCGTGTCGCTTCTGAAGGATGAAGCATATCAGTGGTGGCTCACTGTTCGAGATGGTGCCACGGCGGATGATCTTACGTGGGATTATTTTAGAGTTGCTTTTCAGAAGAAGTATGTGGGCACCAGCTATACTGATGCTCAGAGGAAAGCTTTTCTGGGGTTAGTGCAAGGAAGTAAGTCAGTGTCGGAGTATGAGGCGGAATTTTTAAGGCTGAGTAGATATGCTAGAGGCATCGTAGCTACTGAACATGAGCGTTGCGTCCGCTTTGAGGACGGGCTTAGAGATGATTTAAGGTTCTTGATTGCCCCACGCAGTTCGTGAGTTTTCGTCTCTAGTGGAAAAGGCTAAGGTAGCGAGAAGGATCAAGGAGACCGTAAAGATGAAGCATGATAGGAACAAAGAAGAGAGGCTTTGGATCGCTGGATCGGGCGAGAATATGGAGAAGAGGGCTAGATTTGGGGAACGAGAAAGAGCCACAAAACACCTTTCCATGGCCACCTCGGTGTGTTAGATCGAAAAATCCCACTCGGGAGAATGTTTGGTGGAAGTAGAGGGTGCTTTGAGTGTGGATCGTTGGATCACCGTGTAAGGATTGTCCTCGGTTAGCTAAGAATCAACGGAGGTCGAAACCGTGCTCGGGTTAGAAACGTAAGACCACCACGGAGGGTCGAGGTGCGGTGGAGGTAATGATAATGGTAAGCAGGCATGGCGAAGTTATTGAAGGTGCAGAGGCGAGGCAACCAAGGTTGGTTTATGCGTTGGCCATCGCGAGGAGGAAGATGTGCGAGATCGACAACGGGTAAGTTCCTTATTTCGGAATACTTTTGGTTGTGGTTACGTTAGTTCATTTTTTGGAGTTGCTAGTAAAGTGTATGGAACTTGGATTATGGACTTAGGGAATGTGTAGAAGGTATGATAGTTCTTTAAGATCAGTCTTGAAGCGAGAACGTAGGATGACGAGTTAAGGATACACGATTAGATGATAGTAAGTAATTTCGAGGACCAAATTATTTTAAGGGGTAGGCGTAACATCCTAGAATCGGGCTATTTGTGTTTAAATGATTTTTCTTGTGTTTGAATTGCTATAGTATTAATCGTGGAATAATACTGACTTAATTAGAGGTCTTGAGTGGGCTTGGTTTAGTAGAAAATTTTAATTTGGAAGCTTTAAAGATAGGAGCCTCGTAAGATAGGGGTTAAGTATAAATTTGGGTGAATTATGGCACAAGGAATAGGCTTGGTGCAATTGGTTGGGTGCGTCTAAGGGTGTTGCAAAGGCCTGGGTTCGAGGCATGATGGCTGCAAGTGGCATTTTATTTTTTTTGGGGCATTGGAGTTAGCAAGGGAGGCTTTAAAGAATTTTGGGGCCTAGGTATGGACATGAAAGTGGGTTGGCTAAGTGGCTAGCGTGTGCTACTTAGAAGCTTGGAGGTTGTTGGGCGCGTGTTCGAGCTGCTGGAGTAGCGTTTGGCATTTTTTATTTTTTTGGGTAAACGGCCTGGGGAGGTCTTATAAATAAATGGTGGGGTAAATTGGCATGAAAGTCTAAGGGAAGAGTGGCATGAGGCGTGTAAGGGGTCATGACATTGAGGTCTTTTGTTCGAACCAAGCAAGCGGTGGGGATTTTATCTCTTTTCTATTTTAGCATTAGAAGGAACTAAGGAGGAAGGCCTAAAAGAAATTATGGCGTTTGTATCACAAAGCAACGCTCGCCCAAGTGGCTCTGGGCGTTACTTGGTGCATGGGTTCTAACAGTCCCATGTTCGAGACCTATGGGCGTGGTGGTTTTTCTTTTATTTTGCAGCAAATTGGCAGCGATGGATGACACATGGGTCTTTGGTTCCTTGTTTTTGCATTCGGCTGGAGTTGGCAAGCACATGGACTCTTTGTTTTTTTTATTTATTTGATGGGATTAATAAAGATAACATGAGGATAATAATTAGTTTTTAAAGTGGATTTTTTTTATTCTAAGGATAATAAAAGATAAAGAAGACATTGGTTGGATTAAATTATGATAAGTTGGCAGAGGAAAAATAGCTTTGTGTTTAATTCAAATTCTTTTGAATTACTTCAAATGAGTGGCCTAGAATTGTTTTGGGAATTGGCCGAATTTTAAACTCTTCAAAGAAGAGTGGACGGCAAGCATAGGTGTAGGGGGAGGCCGAATGTGCTTAAGAGAATTACTTGGAATTTTCGGCTAACAATTTATTTAGCCTTCATCTTTTATTTTCTCTCTTTTTCAAAACCGAAAACTATTCTCTTTGTTCTTAGATTTTGGCCGAAATTCCTTACTCATTCTCATCTCACACCTCTTCTTTCTCTTTTCTTCTTTTCTAGGATACCGAAATCACCATTGCTATTTTCTTTCTCCCCTTGGAACCGAAAACTCTTTTCTACTCTCTTCATTGGCCGAATCCCCAACCTTTTTCTTCTCTTTTTCTTAGTAGGCCGAACCTACTCCTTAGCCATAGCCGAATTTCCTTCTCCATACTTTGTGAGGTCTTGGCCGAATATTGAAGCAAGGGGTAAGTATGCCGAAACTCCTCTCCCATAGCCTTTTCTCTATCGATTTGGTTAGTTGGAAAAGCCGAAATTAATCCAGTAATTAATCAGTGGTGGAATTGATTATGTTTAGGTGCCGGGATCTCAAGGTATACGATTCAAGTTCCATTCTCGGTCAAGCAATTTTGGTAAGGATCAATGAATTTAGTTAATATTCGTTTTAAGCCGAAGGCTACTAACCTAAGGTTGCCGATTATTAGGGAAGCAGAAACGCTTGGAGTGTGGTGGTAGTTATTTAAAGGCACTCGGGTAAGGATTCGGGTTCAAAAGGAGAACCCTTTTAAATATTTGGTTTGGCCGATTGGGCCATAGTACTAATCCTAAGGTTGGTCGAATGTAGGTGCATAGAGTCTTGTTGTGATCAACATCTCTTTATGGATTTAGATTATTCGTGGGTGACAGTGTGTACATACACACTTATAATAATTAATTAAATGCATGTTAAGTGTAAATCGCTTTATGTAGATACTGAAATTAGTACCTTGATGGTACAAGCGAGGATCTCGGTAAGTCTCTGTCATTATGAGATTGATAATAATGCTTTTGGGAAGCATAGTTTATGTGATACATGTGATAAATGTATGTTGTTAAAAACTCTGTTATAATATGATTTGATATGGGTTGATGAGTGGAGGGGGCAATATTATTAGTGTCGACGGACACCAGTGTTTTGGTAACACACTGTGACTACGGTCACCAGAGGTTTGGTACCTCCGAGGTTTGGCACCTCATAACGCCCCGTCCACGTGGCTTAGCACCACCGTGGGTTGGCCCCACTTTGAGATATGGGATTGGCCTTGGTGATTTGGTATCCGCGATGGGTTGGCCCCATCAACCGATTTGTGTCTTGGACACCGAGGTTTAGCACCTCCGGTGATTTGGCATCACATCTGTGACTTAAAGTCACCAGTGGTTTGGCACCACCAGTGGTTTGGTACCACACGGGGTAGAGAAAGGTGATATGGATGGTTAGGTTGGGTATATGACTTGATGCATGTTAATTGTTATACATTGTGTATGAAATTGCTTAAACCGGGGGAAGGGTTACATACTGAGTCTTGGCGACTCACCTTCTCCTTTATATTTTTCAGGTGACGTGTAGATCACGGATGTGGACCGGATGGACTCGAGGTGGCCATGCAGTTGGAGTTTTAAATTTATTAGACTTTGAATTTCGGTTCTTTACATTTTCCTTTATTTTTGGTTTGATTCTAATTGGGTTGTAATAAGGCCTCCAATAACTCTGTTTCATTATTTAGTTACCTGCTTGGAATATTTGTTTTAAACATTTTTTTTTCATAAAAGTGAGTTCACCTGTTTTCCAAAACAATCGTAGAGGTTTTAAAGTACCATCGGTACATCTAATATATATATATATATATATATATAATAACCGGACTTAATAAATATTTTTGAGATAAATCAAAGTATGGGTTTTATACACCTCAACCGGTTTTTTGACAAGATTCTATCTTTTATCGAAAACTTAAATCGGTTTTAAAAGGTTTCAAAATGTTTTCTCGTAACAAACCAAATTCGGTCATTGCGTTTGAAATTTGGGTGTGGGGTTATTCGATGTCGCTCACATAAATAGTTACTTAACACTTCTCGTAACATATCGCTCACATAGAGCCGTTATTTAACACTTCTCGTAACGTATCGCTCACATAGAGTTACTTTATTAATTCGCACACATAGTGCCCTATAACCGATTTCGCACACTTAGTGCTCGGTGACATGCTTGCACACTTAATTAGTGCCTTTCATGATCTATTATTCATTACTTCCTATACATATATAAATGAAAATCAATCCAATGAATTTCATATAATTACATACACCATAATATGCCATTAATAGTTTCTATCCAATATTATAACCCATTCGGCCAAGCCTTTAGCATGCATCCAATCGACCCATACATAAAAATCAATCATATTCTAGCTTAATATCTCACATACTCATGTTACATTATCAATATCAAAGTGTCCTATTTATGCAATTACACCCAAATTATACACAACCTCTTATTCGACCAATTTTAAACAAACATAATAAAGCATTCCGCAATTACTAAGTTAACATACCTATCTCCTCTTATTAAAAATCTAATTTATAAAATAAAATTCAATTTAACCCACTTGCTTAAATCTTACCTCGATAGTTACCAAATTAAGCTTTTCCGGCTACTCGTTTAATTTAGCTTTTCCTCGCTCCAAATTCCTTTCCTTTTGTTCCAGATCTAATTTGGTTCAAATTAAACTCATTTAGATACATTACAATTCCATTTAATTCACAAATATCTAATAATGCAAAATTTTAATTTTTACCCTCAACATTTACAAAGTTACATTTTAGTCCAATTCTTACAAAATACAAGATATAGGAAATTTAAATTAAACCCCCCTTGAGGTCGAATACTCTCCATCCCCATACACATCCCTTATTAATCATTTACAATATACAATAACACAATTAATTTCATATTGGCCGACTATACAAAAATTCATTACCTTATCACCTATGGCCGAACATTAACTCAATATATATATATATAATATATAATCAAATATAACAGCTCAATAAACATCCTATTTGCTCATCCAAATCTAGCCGAATATAGTGAACATATCTAGGCTCAAATCTAAAATAAATCCCATAATGTTCATACTATTTATTAACACAATTTAACCCATTATTTTTCCATTTCATCTAAATCTCCTACCCAAATCCTATTTTTTTTAAATCTATACTAACCCTTCTCCCATCAAGCACATCAAACAAACAAAAAATATATACCCATCTATGGCGAATTTAAACATGCTAAACTCTCAAAATTTTAATATGGTTTTGATGGTATTCAAGGTAATCAACTCAATCATGTAATTATTTGCTAAAACAAAGTTCAATCACCTACTCTATTATCACCTGCAACAGCCGAACAATGGAGATTCAAAGTGCTTCTTTTCTTTCAAAGAAAATTCGGTGGAGAAGATGAGTAAAGAGAGAGAATGAATTTCACTCATGTTTCTCTTATTTTATTAGTTTAATGTCTATTTTAATATACTTAAAATATAGTAATTAAATTATTAAACACTAAAAAATTGTTTCCCCATCATCATTGACGTCCCCTAACATTAAAAGTGGGCAATTTGACATGCAAACCCCCTTCTTTTTATACCACACTTAAATTTGACCTTTCATTTATTGCATGTTATTTTTATACCTTACCTATTAGGTCCTTTCTCTTAATTCAAGCATACCAAATAATCAAATTCACACCATTCAACACACATCACATAAATAAATAAATATCCCAAGATTTCTAACTCGGATTCGTGGTCTCAAAACCATCGTTCGATTTGAGTCTTAATTGGGATGTTATAGTTCCATTCTAACCGGTTATCATTTGTGTAATTAAATCTTCCAACGAATAATAAAATAATAAATGGTTCTTTCAAACTAGAAGTTAAAATAAACATCTAACAATTGGGGTCGCAGATACTCTACAATAAAGCCCGCCAAACACAAACTTCACTGTAAGCACATTCACAGATCTTATACTTAATCAAAACTAATACTAGGACTTTGCCGGCAGGTTATTATGTTCAAAATAACTTCGCTCAATTAAAGTGTAGTTCGTTAGCCTTCATATCTTGCCATGTTGTTTTAAGGAAATTTCCATTATTCAATATAATTTAGTATTTGGTTTTGAGTACACTTCATGTCTATTTTATGGTTCATGTTTGAGATTCATGATTGTCCTTATTTTCAAGGTTCGAACCTATGTCCTTTCTTTAAAAGTGTAATATGTTTTTCCGTTGCATTCAATACCTTTATATCCTAAAATTTGTAGTTGAGACTTTCATAAAGATATCGATATAGACAGAGACTCTTTTATTATTATTAATTTCACACAATCGTGCGTATATATATTATTACAGCAAAGATAAAAAGATAAAAAGAGGAGAAACAAGGCACACAATGTTGAATAGGAAAGGTAGAAGAAGTAGGGATCCAGTAGTATATTATGGGTGGCTGTCAAATTTATTTAATAGTATTATTAATATAAAGAAGTAGACAGCTCCATGGGTCACACAGCACAAACTGATAGAGATAAGCATGGAGCAATATATGATGCAAAGAGAGGCAGGTTACTTGCAACTGCTCCACATGATTTGTGCTGTCAGCTGTAGAGATCCGTCTGCATTTGCATGGATATGAGCTTCGGAGGAAAATGCACCCCACATGATAAGGACAAGTTGTCGGAGCTATCGTAGAGCTGAAGGATGCTCACTATATCCTCCCAAACAATATGGTTTTCGGTCGGAATTATCTTAGTAGCCACCTGGTATATAGTTTAATTAATTAATTTCTTCTGCTACAAAATCAAAATAAATGAAAAATATATCGATTAATTAATACCTTACAATCAGTGGTCCAAAGAATAATCCACTTAACCTTAACAACATCATACACCAGGCCTCCGTACAGACCGTCGACTACCATATTCTGCGCAAATGGAGTGGGTAATGAATCTTTTTTAATCGTTACCGGAGCACCTTGGTAACTCGAATAATTCAAGCTCGCAAGGCAGTCATCAGAACCATTCTTAAGCTCACCTTTTACCACTTTATGAGTTGGAGGACAAGCCATTTTTAACTCCTTTTTAGTTCACTCTCCTTCTATTCTGCTTCATATCTGCCTCCATACACATATTTATACACAACCTTCTAGCATTACAAGTAAGACTTTTAAATTTAAATATGTGAAAATATCAAATATTTAATAACATAACTTCAAATTCAAAGTCATATTATTTAGTTTTAATAAAATAAAACTCGAAAAGCCTCCCTGTTAAGACGACAAAACCCTTATAGTTAAAAGGAAATTATTGTCATCTATCTTGGCATTGACCTTGGCTAAACTGGACAGATTGCCTTCTAGGCCCTTAAGCCAGCAAGGATTTAATTAACATGCTTTTTAAAAAAGAATCAGTTGAACTTTTAGCTCTAGCAAATAAGAATACTAAAAATATTTCAAAGGAATAATAATATTTCTAGTATTTATTACGGAAAGTTAAAATATAATGAGTAGGTATATCATTACATTGAAGACAAAAGCTCCATAGTTAGGGGCGTATTATTGTCATCATGTATATTTGGCCAACAATTTTTATTTCAACTAGTCATCTTATTTAAAATTTAGACATGAATATCAACAAAAGCCTCGTAGTCAGGAGGACATTATTGTGATCTCACCTTCTTTGTTTAAAATAAATATTAGACTTGTGTGTTTTAATTGTGCAAGGATATGAATAGGTGATTCAAAATATAGATAATTGTACTTTATTAAAATCCATTTTTTAAAATCAACCAACAAGGATTAATTAAATAAGTTTATATTTACCTCCTACTTCGGTTAACACGTGGGTTGACATGTCTCATTTATTTTTTTGACAAGTTTGTCCGGCATCTCGAGCAACTAAGTTGAGAAGGGAGATCTACTGAGTTGACCAAAAAGCTCATTGTTAAAAGGATATTAAATGAATAGGTAAGTTACCTATTGATCTTTTACATTCTTATATATTTTGATCGTCGACTATCTTTTTTTTTTTTTGCTCACCAATTGATTACAGGAAAAGGCGTTGGGATCACCCAACCCATACCAGATTCGAACAAGGAATCAAAAGTCGCAACACTATGTGTCGAACCATTTTTGGGTGAAACGTAAATGACACTACGACTCTGGTTTTGAAAAAGAAAAGGAAAGGAGTCGCCACCGATCTTTACTTGGTGTGATCGGATCACCTTCGCTTTAATAAAATATTTAATTTACTAAACGGGCTTTTGGTCCACGAACTTTGAGAAAAGCGGGTTCGGAGGTCGATTACGTGCAGGAAGGATTAGCACCCACGACACACCCAAAATTGGTACCAAACTGATTGATTGATGTCCTATTTGTTGAAAACTTTAAATGGATTCGAAAATACAACGCTTTTTATTTTTAAAATTGGAAGGGACGTTAAGGCTTTCTTATTTTCGAAGAGGTAAAGCATCCCGCCCAAGAAGTTAGGGCACAATACTTTAAACTCCCGAAACTAAGCTCGCCTTTTGAAGCTTGGTTTTATTTAAAGAGGGTCTTCATTATTAGTCAAATGAGAAATCGGAACCCGAAGAAGTTAGGGCTCGATTTCCCAAGATTTCAAATTCGGAAGATTACCTCTATTTTAGGAAAGAAACTTATTTGAAGTATCTAGATGTCGAGTCCAAGAAGTTAGGGCACGACATTTCAATCTTCGAGATTAAGTGTTTTGTTTAGAATTTAAATTGTGATTTCAAAAAGAGTATCCGTTGTTTAGCTTTAACGAGAAGAAATCGAAACCCGGTGAGTTAGGGCTCGATATCCTTGATTGCTAACGCGAAACGTTGGTCGTTATAAAAGTTGAGGTTTTGAAAACATTTACGTGAAAACATGAAAACACGATGTTATGCGAAAAGAATGACGGAGGGACACATATACGTAAAAATAAAGACGATGTAGTGCATCGAAAACATTGCGAATAGTTGCAGCGATAGAAAATAACGACAATGATGATGATAAAAATGATAACGGCAATCTATGAATGAAATAGTAAAAATAAATAAATAAAACTATATATATATATATATAAAATAATATAGTAATAATAATAGTGATGGTAAAACAATAGATAATAATGATAATAGCGAGAACAACAAATAATAGTTTTAATAAAGAAAAGAATAATATTAGTAATAATAATAATAATAATAATAATAATAATAATAATAATAATAGTAGAGAAACAACACATGCTACCGTAAATATAAATAATAGCAATAGTAAACAAACAATAGCAAAAACGTAAGGAAAATAACGAATAATAATAATAATAATAATAATAATAATAATAATAATAATAATATTAATGAAGTAGTGATAATAGTAATAAAAATAAAATACTAGCACATACGTAAGAATAATAATAAACAAATAATAGTGAAATATAATAGAAAAATAAATAATAAGGATAATAATAATTAATATTAGTAAAAAATAAAAATGAAAATAAAATAACATAAAAAATTGCAAAATAATTAAAAAGGGACCAAATTGCATTGAAAACTAAAGTTTCGTGTCGAATTATAAATAAACAAATGATAGGGGACTGAATTACAAGCACGAAAAAAGGTGGGGACTGAATGGATAATTTTCCAATAAATTAAACGCGTGTTTCGAGGGTGGACCGAATCGCTGAAGCCGCATAAAATTTCGTGGTCAATGCATAAATAATGAAAATTTGATCTGAAAAACTAAAATTGGAAGGGCCATTTGCGCAATTATACCCAAAACAAAACGCGGATCCTCCCGAGCGGGTCTGTCACATGGTCACGATTTAAACTGGCTGCGTTTGGTTGCCATCAGACAGCCCTAAACGACGCGCTTTAAGACCTTTATAAATTCAAATTTTGCCCTTTTTTTTATTTTAGCGACTTCAAAAAACCTTTGACTCTTTTTTTTTTTTTTGTTTTCTCTGCAGGGTGGTGCGATTCGACGAGGGTCATTGCTCGCCGTCAGTGGTTCCGGAGTCTCACACGACATTACAGTGGCGTAAAAAAGGTAAAAGTTTTCTTTTCTTTCCTTTTTATTTTCTTCAAAAAATTGAAACCCTAAATCCTCTTTCGTTTTGCTGCCTCCGCCTCAAAGAAGAAAGCCAAAAGTCGGAAGGCTATTCGACCTAATCGAACACCATAGTAATCGGTGACGGCATCGAATAAAGACCAAGGGTCACGCCGTCCGACCATCACCTTCATTGTAGTCGGCGCTTGTAACGAAAACAGATCCAAAGAGAGCCTCTCGACCAACCTCGATATCTTGCCCTCGATCTATGCTCAGATCCGCATCCGATTACGGCGGAGGAGATTGATAGACCCCAAAGGTAACCCCTTTTTATTAATGTATTGAAAAGTAATGTAAGATCGTCGTAACATAGATTCAAAAATGAACAATAGAAAAGAGTGTGATCGAAAAAAAGGGAAAACCTTTTCGCTTCTTTTGTATTCAATATCTCAGATTCTCGTCTGTATGTATGTAATCAAAAAATAATTCCCCTTTACAATCGTTTTTGTGGCTTTATAGTCAAGTTGATTATAGAAGACAAATTGCTTCCTTTTTTACAGCGCATTGCGTGTTGTTGTTTTACAGCCGATGCAAGCGAGCGACGAGCAGGATGGGAAGGTGAGCGCAGAGAAGGTGGGGGCGGAAGTCGAGGGTCGGAGTCGGGTGTGCTAGGGTTTTTTTATTTTTTATTTTTTTTGTTTTCGAAGTTGGGTTGGGTTTGGGCCATTTGGGCCTATTTTTTTTTGTTAATGGGCCCCGATTTTTGTTTGATTGGTCTTGTAGTTTTGTTTTTTGTAATTGGGCCCTGCAATTTGGGCAATCCATAATGCCCTCTTGCTCATTGTCGTATGTAAGGAATAGAGCAAAGACATAAAGAGGGACCAAATTTGCCCTTTTTGCTGAGTCCCGACTTCTTTGGTGCCTTTCTTTTCATGTAGCCTCATTCCATTACCGTGATCTCGTTATTTCAATCCACTCCACCGCTTATGTGGCTTCAATTTGCTATTGTCACACTCAATGGGATGTGACTTGTTTTATTTTAGATTGCTCACTGCATCTCAGAGATGAGGTCTTTGGTCTTCACCTATCCCACTTCTAGTTAAGGCAATAGGACTAAAGCTTAACCATGCTCCCCAATCGGGTTAGGGACAGAATTATAAATTTTGACCTATTTCACTCGTTGGTCGTGACATAGGATGCTGGCCTAAATCGTGTTCCCCATGGTTGTGGAGCCATGATTCGCCTTCAATCTTGCCCCACTCACGGGTTATGGTGACAAGATCTACAATTTTTGACCTATTCCGCTGCTGGTCAGTGACGACAGGACTGTGGCTTAAATCGTGTTCCCCACTGGTTAGGGAGCCATGATTTGCCTTCGATCTTGCCCCAATATTGGTTATGGTGACAAGATCTACAATTTTGACCTATTCCACCGCCGGGCAATAGGATTCGGTGGCTCAAATCATGTTCCCTACCGCTTAGGGAGCCAAGATTTGCCTTCGATCTTGCCCCACTACTGGTTGTGGCGACAAGATCTACAATTTTGACCTATTCCATCACCGGTCAAGGCAATAGGACAATCTTCAACCTATTCCACTAATGGTCGGTGGCAATAAGAACCGATTCCACTGGTCAATGGCAATAAGATAATCTTCAACTTATTCCATGGCACGTCGCTGGCAATAAGACAATCTTCCACCTATTCCACTGTTGGTCGGTGGCAATAGGACCACCATTCCACCGCTGGTCGATGGTAATAGGATAATCTTCGATTGTGTTACTACACCGTCCTCTAGGGACCTATCCTATAGACTTGATTTTATATGTTTGTGTTTATGCCAAATGGTGAGGATGCTATGGTCGTAATGACTAATGCTCCTAACTAATGGATGACACTTGCATGAATGCAGAATGTCATGAGAATGATGATCTTTCGTTAAGATGCAATGATTGTAATAAATCGGAGGCTCCTAACTAAATGATATTGCAGAGGACATTTGCATGAATGCAGGATGTCATGAGAACGGTCTCTTTTAAAAGTTTAGGGCTGTAATTGCTCGTTAAGCTCATAGGTCACGACATGCACGCAATTTTTCTTCGATACCTATGTCGAGAGTCCGGGGAGACAGCTCATGATTTTAGGCTCCTCTTCCTTGAACGTTTCCAACCCCTAAATGTGGTGATTCTTAAACAACAAGCCTTTGTTTTAGGTTCCTATTGCTTAGAGGCTTCCGAGTAATAGGTGGAACCCCTTTATGGAAGCATTATGGGTCAATGGGTTGTTATTTCAATGGCAAACAACTCAAAGATTTAAAATAACAATGGAATTTATGAAGAATGGAATTGGATTAAATTGACAAAAGTAAACATTATTGGGGTACAAAAATGGGTAAAAGAAAAGTAGGTGCCCCTGAGATATCGCACTGGCTTCACCACCGGATCCTTCCGAAGATCATTTGAGCCGAATAGGCGTTGGGAGATCTGCAGTGCTTTGTAGATGTTCCGAGGTGTAACATTCATCCTTTTGCACTGGGAATAAAATCGTCACATACCCCTCCTTTGTGCAAATTCAAGTCACTTATCGAAGTTTTCGACTAAAGCCCTTTGGTCTCAAAGCGCCTTACGGGTTTTCACTTTGGCCTCTCCATTTTTTTTAGTGTCTTAAAGTGCCTTTTTGGGTTTTCACTTTAGCCTTTCTCCTCTTCAAGCATAATATTTCTTAACTGAATCAATTTATGGGATTGGGTAGATTTTCCCATCCATCTCGGCCAAAATTAATGCCCTCCGCAGAAAGCCTTTTCACCACATATGGTCCTTCTCAATTCGACATCCATTTCCTCCAAATCCTTTTGTATGGGAAGGATCTTTTCAAGACGAGATCCTCTTCGTGGAATTCCCTTGGGCAACTTTTTGTTGTAAGCTCGCATCATTCGCTTTGGTACATCCGACCGTGATGGATAGCCTCAATCTCTTTTCTTCAATTAAGTTCAACCGATCATATCGAGCTCGGATCCATTCGACACCATCCACCTTCAATTTCGACAATACTCAAGAGAAGGTATTTCACTTCGATAGGTAGAACTCGCCTCCATCCCATAGACCAATGAGAAAGGTGTTGCCCCAAGAGAGGTTGCATTTGACGCTCGATAAGCATAGAGCGAACGGTAATTTTTCATGCCAATCCTTGTAAGTCTCAAATATCTTCCCCACTATCTTTTGATGTTTTTGTTGGTCGCTTCCATCGCCCCATTCATTTTTGGGCGACATGTGATGAATTGTGGTGTTTGATGTTGAATTGGCTACAAACCCCTACTATCGTGCTATTGTTTAAATTCGGCGTTATCTCCGATATGATCCTCTGCATTCCATATCGACAAATGATTTCTTCTTCAAAAATCGGTGACCGATTTAGTGACGTTAGCATATGAGGCGACCTCTACCCATTTCGTGAAGTAGTCGATGACCACAAAGATAAATCGATGCCCGCTCGATGCCTTCGGAGATATTGGCCTAATGACGCCCATGCCCCACATGGAAATGGCCATGGAGAAGTCATAACATGCAAAGGTGACGGGCATATGAATCTTGTCTCCATAACCGCATTTATGACATTTTTGGCATAGTTGATATATGCCTCCTCCATGGTGGACCAATAATATCCAAACCTCATTATTTGTCCGCCATTGTGAAACCATTGGCGTGAGTTCCACAGACACCTTCGTGGACTTCTTCTAGGATTAACTTAGCTTCGCGACGCCCACGCACTTTTAGAAGACTTGATCTTTCCTTTTCTTGTATAAGACTTTCCATCCAAGACGTAATCACATGCTAATCTCTTCAAATACTTTTTTTTTTCATTCTCTGGCTTGACTGTGGTACTCACGATTCTTCACATACCGCAATATATCGTGGTACCATGGTGGGCCAATTTTCCTTCTTTCTCGACATTGTAGCAATGGGTGGGGCCTCATAAATGCTCATTTGTATAGGTCTCATGTCCTCCTTGTTGTTTGCTCGCACCATAGAAGCCAATGTGGCTAGAGCATCACCATCCGATTTTCGGGTCCTTGGTAAATAACTCGAAAGTGATGTCATCGAACTCTTTGATTAGTTCTGGACCAATCTTTTGTATTCGACCAATTTGGGATCTCTCGCCTCCCATTCTCCTTTAAGTTGATAAATTACCAACGCTGGAGTCTCCGTGATACTTCCAAAGACCTTAATTTTGCATTCAATAGCAAAGACGGATGCCGATGATACAAGCTTCATACTCGCCATATTGTTTGTACAATCAAATCTAATTTACGTGTAAATGGGTATGATCTCCATTTGGGGACACCGAATCGCCCCAATTCCATTGCCCATATGCGCTCATGCCCAGTCAAGTTCGGGCCAAGAATGACTTTACGTGGTATCTTCTTCAGATTGGTTGCTACGCATATTAGGTCTTCATTAGGGAAATCAAAGTCCGAGGCTCATAATCTGCTAGAGCTCTACTAGCCGAAAATCCGCTATTGCACTCCTTTTATCGTTTCGGTTTACATAAACTATGTCAAACTCGGAAGTAAAATTTGCCATCTGCCATCCGTCCATTCAGTAGTTGACTCCATTAGATATTTCAAAGGTCTAGCTTCTTCGAGATGAGCAGGTCGTATGATACAACATGTACCGCTTTCGCCTCCGAGTTGTCTGCACTAAGGCAGCAATATATTTTCTCAATCGGTGAGTACCTTTGTTTCACACTCAAAGGAACTTTTTGCTAAGGTAGTATATTGCTTTTTTCTTTCTTTCCCTACTAATCATGCCGGGCCGAAAGCACACATCCCATTGAATTATCAAGTACCGTCAAATAGAGGATTAAAGGCTTCTCTCGATTAGGCAAAGGTCAATATGGAGGATTGGACAGTACTCGCTATACTTTGTCGAAGGTCTTCTCGACATTCCTCGTCCCCATACACTCGGGTTGTGTTTTTAAGAAGACAAAATATGGGATCACATTTTCACTACGCCAGAAATGAACCGAGCAATGTAATTTAATCTTCCTAAGAAACCTCGAACTTCTTTTTTACGACGAGGCGGAGGCAATTCTTGTATGGCCTTGACTTTGTCCTGGTCAACCTCAATTCCCTTTCATCGACTATAAATCCTAAATAGCTTCTCGACCTGCTCCAAAGGTACATTTTGCTCAAGTTAAGCTTCAGCTGGACTTTCCTCAACCTCAAAATAATTTCCTTAAGACTTGGATATGCTCCTTTTCCGTCCGAGATTTGGCAATCATATCGCCAATATAAACTCCAATTTTCTTGTGCATCATGTCATGGAATAGGGTCACCATGGCCCCTCGATATGTTATTACTCCCCAGATTCTTCAACCCGAATGGCATTACCTTATAGCAAAAGGTTCCCACATTTGCTATGAATGTGGTTTTATTCATGTCTTCGTGAAGCATCTTTATCTGGTTGTATCCTCGAGAATCCATCCATGAACCAGAACAATGAATAACCCACAGTATTATCCACTAAGGTGTCGATATATGAGGTAATGGAAAGTTGTCTTCGGGCTAGCCTTGTTTAGATCTCTCAGTAGTCCACATACACATTCGTACTTTCCCATCTTTCTTAGGGATGACGATATTGGCTACCCATCCCGAGTACTTAACCACTTGCAAGAACCCCGGCCAAAATGTTTTGACCTCTTCTTTATTTTAGTAAAACATCCGGCCTCATCCTCCAAAGTTTCATTGGACCGGCTTGTATTCTTTTATGGGCAAACGGTGTACCACAATATTTGCTTAGCCCGGCATGTCTTGATATGACCATGGACATCTTTGAATTTGGAGTAGCCCAATGAGGCCTTGCTTTGTCTCAAGAAGGACACTGCTCCAATCTTCACTTCTTTCTTTTCTTTGTTCATCTCCTAGATTCACTATTTCCAATCGATTTTGTGAGGTATGATTTGTTTCCCTCTTGTTCTACCATCCTAATACTCAGAGCTAAGTCACACCTGGTCATCTCCAAATCCTAAAATCTTCCACACCCATATCTTGCTCAAAAGGACATTCGAGTCACTCAGAAGGCCACTCAAATCATTGATATTTAGGGACTGTTATGGAAATGAATAAAGGCTCATAGAATCATAGAGTCTGCATGTTTATTGAAGAATAGAAATGTTTAGAAGAATATCTAAAGAAAGAATAATGAATGAATGAAATGGACATAAAAGAAATTTTGCTCAAAAGATGGCTAAGATGTATTTCATTGAAAATAACAATTGTCTCATACAAAATCATGCTTCATTAAGGGGCTCTTATTGCTTCTAGACTTAAAGCAATGTGTGTTTGAGCATTACTCCGAATGAGTTCTAAAGGCTATAGGAATCTCCTCCGCATCAATTGTTTAACGCCACCCGCTCATAGGGGCGGATGCCATCCGATCTTTCCCTCAATTTCCCTCGGATATAGCATTGACATACACGATTTCTTCATTTTGTGTTTCTCGTCTCCGATGGATAACCCCTCCGATATAAAGGTCTCACGAATATGAGGAATTATCATCGGTTGCCATTTCATCTCATCTCCTCGACGTTGCCTTCCTTCTTTCTTGTTTCTTTTCTCGACTCTTCTTTTTTGCTTTATGCTTATTTGAATCCTAGACCGAAGTCTCGCTTTTTAGTCGTGGACCTCGATTTCTTGGAGGTACCTTCCAAGTCCTTTCCCGCATGCCTCTATTCCCGACCATCATTGTAGACCCATTTTCGTGGTTTTGGATAATTGAGGTATCGGACCTTATTCCTCACATTTAATGTTATGCTGACAAATTCCAAAGAACGGAAGGAACACTCAACCGCTTCATTGTTGGCTTCTAAATAGGGTGCATTGTTTGTTACAATATGATGTCCTTCAGATTTATGGTCACTAGACGCCCTCCGAGATTAATTTCAACTTTTGGTGTAACGATGAGGCAATCGCTTCCTCGCCGAGTGTATCCAAGGTCTCCCCAAAGAAGCGCTATAAGATGGTCGGATATCCATCACAATAAAATCCACTTCTATATGTGCTCGGTCCGATTAAAAGAGGTACTCGATCCTTCCCATGACTTTTCTCTCAGCCCATCAATGCCCTTACTATGTTGGGCGTGCCTTCATATGAGAACTATCAACTGTAATCGATTCGTCGATAATGGTAGAAAATTGAGTCGATCCATTGTCCACTAGTACCCCGGTAATGAGTATCCTTTGCATCGTGGTAATGTTGAGAGCCTTGATGGAACCCTGCATTCTCCGGAGGAATCTTATCATCGTTAAAGAAAATAAAGTTATCGGCACTTATGTTGCTAACCAGCGATCCATTTTGTTAACCGTTATATCATTTGCAACATAAGCTTCATTCAATACCTTCATCAAGGCCACGGTGCTTCTTAACTTAATAGTAAATCTAGCAATCGATATACGAGCCGCTATTTATGTAGTCGCTTTCTATTTAATCGTATTCACTATGCTTCAAAAACTTTAAGAATTCTCAGCTTCTTTCTCCTTCACCGCTCGCTTATATGTGTCTCTTGCTTGGCCCCTTTTTCTTTCTTTTGTTCGCCCATCAAGTTTTTCCCTTTGAGTGCTCCTTTTTGTGTTTGACAAGTCGAAGCTTTCCACCAAGGCAGTGAGCCTTCTGGTTTCCTTTGTAGTGTTGGACGATCTCCCCTATGAATCGCACATTGCGCTTATAGCCCGGACCTTCTTGTCATCTTTATATGAAAAGGTTGCGTGTTTTGGATCACGATCCTAGGATACTCCTCGCTCTCTTTTGTTGACGGACCTCCTTTCGTGAATCGTCACCTTG
>CP106726.1:279835-343842 GCA_025506655.1 Gossypium rotundifolium
GATAAGGAAAGATTCAAAACCCTAAATTTGAGGAATCCAAAACAAACCAAGTGGGTATTCTTCAAATGGGAGTTGTGACTCGGGAAGACAACTAGAAGTCAATGCACCCATGTTAGGGGCCAAAATGGGCTTTGAAATTTCCACAAGGCAAGTCATTCATGCAAAAGCAGTTCTGCCAGGGAACGAAGATAAAACCGGCGATAAATGAGTGATAACATTGAATAGGAATCATACTCATAACATTTTGACTCATTCCAATCGGCATCCTAATTATTAGGCATAGCAAAGTTATGTCCTTAAAAGGACACTATAGGGAAGAAGGGAATGGGATCTTGTCTCCTGAAGTTGCGGGCGGATCGAAGATATATGAGTGGTCCTTGAGTTTGGGGATCGTTAAAGATAGCATTTGACCTTCCGAAGTTGCAGGCGGTCGAAGATAGATCGGTGGTCTTTGAGTTTGCGGGGATCGGTTGAAATAGCGATTTGACCTTCCTAATGTTGCGGGCGGATCAAAGATATCGGTGGTGGTCCTTGGGTTTGGGGGATCAGTTGAAGATAGCATTGACCTTCCGATTGGGAAGCGGATCAAGATATCGTCTAGGGTCCTTGAGTTTCGGGATCGATTGAAGATAGCGATTTGACCCCCGGTTGGAAGCGGATCGAATTCTCTGGGGGGTCCTTAAGTTTGGGGATGATTGAAGATAGGATTTGACCTTCCGTTCGGGAGCGATCGAAATATCGCGGTGGTCCTTGAGTTTGCGAGGATCGTTGAAGATACGATTTGATCTTCTTGATGTTGGGGAGCGGTCGAAGATATCGTCGTGGTCCTTGAGTTTGCGGGATCAGATTGAAGGTTTGACCTTCCCGAAATTCTGAGGATCGAAGATTCCGGGGTCCTTGAGTTTGCGGGATTAGATTGAAGATAGAAGATTTGACCTTCCTAAAGTTGGGGAAGTAGATCGAAGATATCGGTCGGCGGTCCTTGAGTTTGAGGATCAGTTGAATTTTTTTGATATTGGGGGGCGGATCAAAGATTTGCAATGGGGGATCAAGATAGAAAGTATCGTTAAATTTGGGGGATTAAAATAAGTTTCGTTTTAATGTTGCAAAGCAGATTGAAGATGGCGGATCTTATCTCATTGGAGTTGCAAGGATTCAAAACAAACCTTATCTCCCGGTTTTAAGGGGTTGAAGTTGCATTCTTATCCCCAAATAAGCGAGCAAACCAAAAAAGCGAATCTTATTTCCTTGAAGTTGTAGTGGAATAGATGGAAGCTATAAATAAATAGATTTTATCTATCTAAAGGATGAAGCGATCAAAACAAGTCTTATTTCCCGAGGTTGCAGTGGAGTGGTAAGGCGTTAATCCTATCTCCGGTTGTAGTGGCGGATTAAAACAATGAATCCTATACCTCAAAGTTGCGATGGTAGGACTAAATCAATTACAACTACAAACTTCATCTTTCAAGGTTGCGAAAAATGGATCAAAGCAACAAGATCGATTGAATGAGGCTGGAAGAAAAGAGCACCAAAAAGGTTAAAGCCCACCGAGACGAAAATGGGCTTTTTATGTCTTTGCTTTTGACTTACCGACAATGAGCAAAGAGGGCATTATACAAACCTATTTTGACCCATTTTACAACAAATTAAACCCAAAACCCCTAAACCCCGGATCCAAAACCTAAACCCCGATCCAATTAACAAAACCCAAGACCCAAATTACCCTGCCCAAGACCCAAATACCAAGCCCAATAAAACCTACCTAGCCCAAAGCCCTTGACCCATTGGCCCAATTGCCCAAAGGTTTGAACTTAGGGTTCTTAGAACCTAAGGAGTCTTAATTTGAATTAAATGGCAGGACCATTCCACTTGTGAACCCCCGACACCCACTTACCTCAAGGCATCGCTCCACCCACCGTCTTGTCCACCGCATCTTCACCATCCCGATTACCGGGCTATAAAACGAATAGGGAAGTAGAAAAGGATGGCTATAAAAGCCAAGTTGTATTTAGGTAAGGACTTTTTCTCCCTCAAAATGGCAAAGAAACTTCGGTCCCAGACCTCAAAATCCTGTTGTCTCTTTCGATCAACAATAGTAGCAACAAATAAAAAAAAACGTCCCAAAGCAAATAAAGGTGATAAAATGGGGAACACAAAAGTGAAAACAAAGAGAGGGAAGGTGATTTTATTTTTTAAAACTTGTCTCTTCCATTTTGAGCAATTTTACACAACAATATTTCTTAAAAAGGAAAAAAATTAAAATTTTTTTTAAACCCCGTGCCGAACTCTTAAAAGGGGAAATCCGGACTCTCCCCGAGAGAAAAAAAGAAGAAAAATTTTTTTAAAACTCTCGGTACAAATGGTTTTTCAAGGTTTTGGGCCTTATATAGTAAAAACCGTTTGGGGTTTTTTTTAACCCAAAGCACGTTTCCCGTGACCCGAACACCCGCTCCGATAGGATCCACGTGTTTTTAAGCCAAAGGGCAATTGCCCTTTTGGTCCTTCGCATTTGATTTTAAAATCAAGTTGTCCATTATTACAATATTGTTGATTTCACAGGTTTGCGATTGGTCCCACCCTCAAATCTGCGTCTTAATTTATGGGAAAATTGCCTCTTTGGTCCCCCCTTTCACCAGTGTTTTTAGCCCTTGAACCTTTTCTTTATTTACAATTTGACCCAAAACTTCCATTTTAATGCAATTTAGCCCTTTTTCAATTATTTTAAATTTTTTATTATTACTATTATTTAATATTTTATTTTATCATTATTATTATATTTACTATTATAAATATTATTATTATTTATTATTATTTCTATTATTTACCATTATAATCATTCTACCTTATTATTATTTTATTATTCATTTATATACCTTTTCTTTATCGTTTTGTTTATCGATTGTTACTATTATCATATTATTATTTATACTACTACTACTACTATTATTATTATTATTTACTTTTTTTACCATCATTTTACTATTATTACTATTTTTTTTACTACTCTTATTATTTATTAACCCGCATATACTTATTTATTATTATTATTATTATTATTATTATTATTTTATTTTTTATTATATCTTTTATTATCTATTTTATTATGTCTATTTATTAATTCATCAATATTATTTATTTCTTTTCTCGCATAACATCGATTTGTCTTCGATTTACCCAATGCATCAAGTTTTCAAATAATTGATATTTAATTAAGGTTTGAGAAAATCGTGCCTAACTTCTTGGGTTTCGATTTTTCTTGTTCAATTTAATAAAATACCTTTTCTTAAAATCGCAATACAAGTTTTAAATAAAATACTTGTTCCGAAAATTCAAATTCGCCCAACTCCTTGGACTCGACATCTAGATACTTGAGATAAGTTTTTTCTTTCTAAAATAAAGGCAACGTCCCTAATTTGGCTTTTCAAGAAAAAACCCTCTTTGGGTTCGACTTCTCGTTGACAAATGACGGAGATCCTTTTCAAATATAAAGCCAAGTTTTGGCGACCTTAGTTTCGGGAATCTAAAGTATTGCCCTTCTTTGGACATGATGCTTTATCTCTTCAAAAAAGAGTCTTAAACATCCCTTTCAATCCTTCAAGTTTTGAAAATCAAGTATTATTTTGAATCATTTCAAAGTTTTCAACATTAGGACATCGATTAATCAATTTGGTACCAATTTTGGGCGTTCGGGGCTAATCCCCTTGCGTAATCGACTCAACTCATTTTCGGATTTCGAGACCAAAATCGTTGTTTTGATAAATCAAACTATTTATTAAAAACAATTGTTTTGAGGTGACCCGATCACACCCATCAAAAGATTGGTGGCGACTCCTTCCTTTTTCTTCAAAACCCGGTCCCCGTCGTTTCTTTTATCAAAAATTGGTTCGACATTATCCATGCAAGGATTGGGTTAAAGGTTTCATGTTGGACCTATTGTGCTTTCCAAAAAAGATCACTTAGAGTTAACCCCAAATTGTTTCAAAACAAATTATTATACTATATTTTTTAGAAAAACTGTCAAAAGAGGATAAGAAACCCGGACAAAAAGATTTCCTATAATAAAGAAGAGTATAAAAGCGGAGAATTAAAAGAAAAATCGAATCACTACAAGAAAAACCCTTGAAACAAAGAACAAAATTCTCTCAATCTAAATATTTTTTTTTTGTGTAAAAACTAATTAAAACCTATTTATAGACCAAATTAGTAGCATCTAGGTTAATTAGAGTTTAAGTTAAACTAAAATAGAGTTTAACTAGGGAAGAAAAACAAAAATAAATTTTGGTCAAATAAAGAGGTATTCTCCCACAAAGGAACTTGCAATCTAAAATGTTGCATCAACATCTTTATCATTTAGGGTCCGTTTGTTTGCATGTAAAATATTTTCCATAAAACATTTTCATTGTTTTGTTGTAACCCTATACCCAATCCATTTCAAGCCCAAGTAATAGGATGCTAACCACCTCACACATCTGCATTATAAATTCTCTCATTGTAAGCGAACATAATTTATTTTAGCATTTTGTAAGAATTTTAAGCCAAACATACTCCAATCATCATTAAAACATGCTAAACACTAATCAAGCAAACTTAAAACAAAAGTTAATGCTTTTAAATCACCAAAACAATTCAATTAATCATGAGTAACGATCTTTGAATCAATGGTATCGATAATACTCATGGATGGTATCGATACCACCACAAAAATGAATCGAAGACATTCATTTTTGCTTAAAACCAAAACCCAACAATTTATCGATACATTTCAAAAGTATATGTTTTATTTCCCAGTATTAATACTGTGATATGGTATCAATACCAAATTGTGTTACTAACTTCCAACATTAAATATCAAAAGGTATTATTTTAAAAACGAATATCGATGCCTTTGCTCCGGAAACAAAAGTATAGCATAATAAGGCATTGAATTCATTTTAACTAATAACAATTCAACATGCATCAATCACCTCATCAAACCATCGTCAAAATGACCAAAATGACAATTCAAAACATCAAAAATATATCCGAAAGAATCAACCGGGTCCAAGTCCTTAAATCCAAAGCAATATGATCCGGCAAACCATTTAATAAATTGTGAGGCACTATATGGTTTGTAGGGTTGGATGGGTATTAAATGCCCAACGGGTTTGTTGGGATGGTGGAGATGGGTGTAGTGGATGGGGTAGAATAGCGCATATGTTTTCATTCGTATCTAAATTGGGCATTCATTATATAGGTTTATGTTAATCCACATGGAATATTATCGATTCGATTGGAACTTGAGATTTTAGAACCTTTAATTAAAGTGTTTCTAATTGAATCTATATTGATTACACTGAGTTCTCTACTCACCGTGGTTGTAATTCGGGTAACTCGAGACTTGATCGGTCACAGGGAAGCTCGATCAACCACGTTATTATCCTATTATTTAATTGTCATGTAGTTCGGTATTTCCTAGTGCTCGACTTTTCTAAGATTGTTGAAATTTTTATATTTAATGGTTTTATGACTTGATATTGGGTTTATCTTTACTTATGAAAGTTGGTTTTCTGATAACGTTAATGTAACTCTTTGAACTTGGTCTAGATGCCAAGGTGGGTTTAGGTCGTTACATTTAGTGGTATCAGTCAAGTTAGTTAACACTCGGTGCTTTCGGCTCATAATGTGTGATAAAAGGAGTTAAATGGATATCTAAGTTACCTAAAGATTTTCTAGTACATGTCTACCTCGTTGCCAAACTTTAAGTATCTGTTTATGATGATTAACGAAAACACTATAGTGATTATGCAAATGCATATAACAAACCTTTAAGGGTGTTGGAAATGTTCAACCATTAATCAATTTATTTGCTGGCAAAAATATTGTTTCAAAATGATTAATAAAATACTTACTCATATTGGGTTTTGCTATTTAGAGCTCTCTTTATTTGTTGATTTCATGTATAAAACTTGAAAAATAATTGTTGAATGATTTTATTAAAATAATAATTATTTTTTGATATCGATGATTTAACTAATTATATTATTTCATAATATAAAATTTATGATGTTCATGTATCATAAAATAATACATATCACAATAAATGGTTACAACGACAAGTCTTATTATGGTGAATGATGGATTCAACATGAGTCATGACCGCTGCTCCATAAGTTTCATCACCAATCCTCGGTGCATCCAATTAATTGCGAAAGTTGAGAAAATAGAAAATGCTTGAGATGGTAGAAGATGTAACATGATGATTTCCCCTTTCCCGTTAAGAATTTTGCAAGTCTCCAAACTCATACTTCAACCCTCCTTCCGTTAAATATTTATCATTAATTTTATTAAATTAAGAAAAAAATTTATAGATATAAATAGTGTTATTTTGAGTTGGGCCATTGAATACAAAAAAAACTCATTTCAATGTTCAAATATATGAAGTCTAAAATTATTTTCTTCTAATATTTTAATTTTTTATGATTACTTTTAAACTACCAAATCTTATCCCAAGCCTACCTATTGGCTCAACTAAATATTTAGAAAATATAAAATATGTATAAATTAAAATTTTCATATTTAAATAAAATTCAAGACAAGTTGTCTAAAATTTTAAAAATATTGTCCTGACCTAACGTATTGGTCAAGCCTATTGAACTTGGTAGGCGTGAGCTTGCCTTGAAAGTGCTAATAAAGTCGAGTCAACACTTAAAATTTCTTATTCAAGTTTAGACCCAAATTGGGTAATCATATCGGAGGATAGTTTGATACTTAAATATATCTAATCATAATATAAAAAGAAGAAGCTAAATATATAATTAAATGAGTAAACATGAAACCTTGGTTCTAGAACTCCATGTTTCCTCTTTTGTTAACTTGATGTTTAACTCTTCAGCCAACTTTTCCAAATGTTGTAAGGTTCCCTCTGTCGGTATTATACCATCTTGATCTCCACTATAACATTGTAATCATATTAATAAAATAAAATAAAAAAATCAGTCAAATGGCATGAGAATTTCTTTTAAATCGTTCACTTGATTCTTCATACTTTTAACTTAATTCAAGAAAGTAGTGGAAAAAAAAAAAAGCATGGGATACAAATACAATACCAACCTGAATATTGTAATGGGAACAGTTGTTGAAGAAGGTTTTTAAGCGGGAAGCATGTCAAGGTCCTTATCAACCGTTGTATTTAAAATTAGCTCTAAATAAATAAGAGTCACATATAATGAAAATTTTAAGGTTAACAAATTTTACAAACGTTCACCTCTACAAAAAAGTAATTTATTTGTTTTTCTTAAGAAAGAGGTGACAATATGGAATAGAAAATTTACAGCGAGTCTTAAATCTTGAATTTAAAATAATTTCTAAAAGTAATTGTATGAACATATCGAGGAAAGAAAGCTCATTTTGCTTCAAAATTTAGGGAAGACTTACGTGAAACAACCCTGCCATCTATATGACAAGTTGGTTCGGTTCCCGTGGAAAGCTTTTGAACTTCTGGGATATTAAAGTAAAATTGCACCCTTAATGGAAGGCACATGTCTACTTCTGTGCTAACTATAGGAACCTGGACCAAAATATAAAGTGTTACGCTTTTGATATAACCAATAGAAGAAAAAAACACAAAATTAATTTTACTCAATTGATTAGTTAATTCGATTCTATAGGAACTTATTTAGTTGTAGTTTCAAATTGAAGTAAAGTAAGAGGAATGTAAAAAATACATGAAAACCTGTTTTGTTAAGTTCAAATTTAGCTCATTTTCAGTGCAAGGAGGGCGAAAGACATCAAATAGCTTTCGGGAGTAATTATGAGCATCGGTCTTGAAAGCAGCCAAATCGGCCTCGAACACAAGGTTTTTGCATTTTGCGCTCCAAGTGGTTTTGATGCTAGAAAAGTAATTATTTTCATCAACGGCATTGCATTCTTTCTTGATTTCGTTATACAACGAGCTGTTTATCATCTCCCGAGAAAAAAGAAATCAATTTTGCAATATCGTCTAGCTTTTTACGAAGCATTGGGTTTCCCAACTGTTCAAAATAGTTACAATTAAAAAATAAAATAAAGTTCACAACAAAATCTTTAAATTAACATTGAATTGAACCTAAGCATGTTTACTGGAGAGTTGAGTTGCAACACATGTTATTTTTTTCTATCTGGGCCCAATAAAGTTCCTAAAAGTATTTCAGGATAATTTTAAATTTTTATGTTAGTGCCGATCTTAATTTAAATAAAAATTATTGTCTATGATGTCAGAATGAACAATAATCAAAGTCATAATGTTTTGATCCTAAAAGTAGAAGTCGGTATCCTAATCCAATCTAATAAATCCAAGCCTTCTCAATTAGGCAAGTTACTCTACCTAAGAACATTTCTAACTAATCCTTCTATGCAAATATATATTAAAGTGGAAATTAAATTTGATTAATTTGATACTGTTTTACTTACAACCAATCCTTTGAGATTAAATTTGGATTGCTTGGATTGCTTGTTGTCTCGACAAAGCATTAGCAAGATTTGGTCAAGTGTCCTAAACATAAAAATCCACAAATTTAGTTGAAGTAATGAACATGTTATATTGGTTGTATTGTTGCCGAGACTTATTCATAACGGTATTAAGTCGAGATAATTTGATTGTTATATTTTATTCAATAATTAATTGAATATTCAATTCAAAAGTATGTTAAAAAATAATTTATGAATTCAATTATATATATTAATTTGAATTATTTTTAAAAAATTGTTAATTTAATAAGAATTTGATTAATTATTTGAGTTTGAATGAAAAAATAATGGTGCATGCTTGATATGTAAGTAATAAAGTACAATATATATTAGAGGAAAAAAAACTATATGCTAGGGATCACATTATATTTTGTTTCGCTAGTCTTTAAGTATATTTTGGTGTATTAAAAATATGTTGATGTGTTACCAAATGAGAAAAGAAAAAAAAAAAATTGTTCACCGCAAAACTTGATCCAATATATAGATCTTTGGACTTGAAGACCGGATATTTTTCATACCACTTTTGCATGAATGTAAGTAATATTTTATCTTAAACAAATAATTGAAAAATATCAATATATATAATACCCAAACTATTTTATTTAATAACGAAGAATATACATTCGATCTTACTAGTGCTATCATCTCCTTATTATAATCAATACTTGAGTTTGAATATGACCATCCGATCCAATAGGGATTCGATGAACAATAGATTTGAAACTGAAACATATATTAGGAATTTTATATAGATATGGAAATAGAAAAATATACAAAAATATATATATATATATATATATATATATATATATATATATATAGAAAGACAATGCAATTCATTTAAACACGATGAAAACTAGGCTTCGTAATATTTTACGGTTCTAAACATTTAATATTTTGAGAAATTTATATGGATATCAAAGAAATAACTATGAAACATGATATACTTACACACACAAAAAAAAATCAATAAAAAAATCATAGGAAATTAGACAACCTTTGTTCCAAGAAAAGGAATTGGTTTGGAGACCATGAGCATCTTTTGTAACAATGAAAGGACCAACACTTCAAGGCATCTCCAATGAAGAACACCAACCTGAATAGTATTAACAAAATTTTTTGTATTGAGTAATCAAATAAACTTGTCGGCCATGCAAAAAGCTAGAAAAATAGAGTAATGGTTTGATCTAATGAATACTAGTCTAATTAAAAGTATTAAGTATATGTTTAAAGGTATGGCTTTTGATGAGTTAAAAAATCATAGTCGGATCAAGGCTATAAATTTAGTGTTAGGGATGGACATAAACCTAAAACCTTTGCATGGAACGGGCTAAATTGAATCATTACTTTCTAAGGGCAAAAGTGATAATGTTTCCATTCAAGGGGCTAATGGGGATTAAATTTAATTATAAATTTTGGGAGGCTAAAAAGAAATTGTAACATTGAACCAACGGCGAACCCTAGCTTCCCGTATCTTTAACTTGCTCATGGTGAACTTTTTCTAACTCATTCAAATAGGATACCTACTAGAAATCCCATAACATCATAAACTACAATAAGAGAATTTGAAGAACTTAACCTCCATTAACCAAATTGTAAGGGGTTGAGTCAAGGATCTTTCTCCTTCAACAAAATAGTAAAAAGACTTGACCATCAACATTTTCATCCACTTCAATATATCCACAAATTGCCAAATTAACATCCGGTTGTCCGGCAATTTGCTTATCAAATCATTCAATGGGAAGGCATTGAATCAATCCAAGTAGAAGAAAAGAAAAAATAAATATCACTCCTCGAAATTCCATTCAAATGCCTAATATCAAAGAAATAAGGGTAAGTAATTCTTATTGAATTCTTTACTTTCTAATGCTTAAAATTAAGGAGAGCTACCTTATATATTGTGTTTGTCTTTCTTAAACTAAATATATTGTTTTAATAGCTAACATTTTGAAACCGTGAAACATAGGTTTCAAGTTGTCATTGTTTTAGGCTCTATTTTTTTTGTTAGTTTTCCCAATAATTTTTTTATGATGAATAACCTTTATGAATTATAGGTTTACTTGATTTAAATATATTATAGGATATAACACCAACATATTCATTAATTATGAAAATTTAAAAAAAATAGTAAATTGTTCACAAACATGATTCCGGTAACTAAAGAAATGAAAAGTAAATTTCTTCTTATTTTTTAAACTTCATATTTCAAATATATTTTGAATTTTGAATTTAATCGGGTAATATTTTTTAGTAATGACAATGTATGTGTATATTAATAGAAAATGGTAGTATTATCCATGCAAGGATTGGGTTAAAGAGTTTCATGTTGGACCTATTGTGCTTTCCCTTTAAAAAGATCACGTTAGAGTTAACCCCAAATTGTTTGTAACATCCCGAAATAGGGCCTAAATGGAGCATGGTGGCGAAACCACAAATTAAATAGAAAAGTTTATTACAATGAATTATCATGATTTATAAATTGATTGGATGCATGTGTTAGACAACCGATAAGAAATTTTATAGATTTCATGTTTAATTTGTCTATTAGGGCTTATTTACAAAAATTGTAAAATATTGTTTAGTTCATAAAGTACATAATTGAAATGGGGTTTAAAGTAGAGGTCCTTAAATAGTAATTATATCATTAAAGTTTGATGGACAAAAATAGACCGGTTAGTAAGTAAGGTATTTAAGGGCATTTTGGTAAAATGCCTTAATTAATGAATAAAGACAAAAATAACATGAAATAAGCTATCATCTTCTTCATTTTTTTCTCCATGGCCGAATGTAGCAAGGGAACACCATGGCTAGGGTTTATTCAGCTTCAAGCTTCATAGTAAGTCCGTTCTCTCTCTTTTCATGTTCTTTACATTTTGGAATCCATAACTCGATTAAGCTAATTCTATCATTAATTGAGCTAGGGTTTATATTTGGAAAATTACCCATAGGTGAAAAGTGTGTGTTTTGATGTTTTATGACAAAATATGAAGCTTAGAATTATGTTAAACGACCTTTGCTAAGTGATTTTTTAAAAGCGTGAAACGACATAATCGGTAAAATTATTATTGTTTATAAGTGTATGTTAGAGAAATAATTTGATGTTTCTATAGAAGGAAAAATGTTCAGCATGTCATAAAACATAAGAAAAAGAATAAAGTTTAATTTCGAGCCTAGGGGTAAAAGTGTAATTTTTGAAAAGTTAGGGGCAAAATTATAAATTTGCCATAATTTGACATGTGAATTGAATTGATTAGTGTGTTGATTAAATGTGTTAAAATGAACATGTTAGATCAAGAAATTATGAAATTTGGACTAAGATCGGGGAAGAACAAAGTTGTGGGCTAAGTCGGGAAAATTAGCCGTTTGGCATTCGAGGTAAGTTGGTGTGTTAATAATAATGCAATAATGTTAGTGCATGTTTGAAACCTAAATTGTGGTATTAAATTGATTTTTGAATTACATGTTTAGTATATTATGTTGGTGAATTGATTTAATAATATGTTTATGATAAAAGGTGACATAGGTGACATGGAAAATGGGTTGAAATGTTGTGCTTAAAGGTGTTTTCTATATATGGTTATTATGTGAAATGGAAAGTTTATATGTAAATAATGCATTTCTTTTACTTTTCAATAATTATTTTTAGATATTATGGAAATCATTGGATGATAACTATAATATGAAAATGTATGGAATGTGAAATTCTCGATTGAACCTTGAAAAAGAAAATATGACAAATGTATTCACACGGGTAAGGGACCTTCCCGTGTCAAAAAGCTATGAGATGGCAAAATTTGATATGTATCTAGGCCACATGGATGATAAGGGACTTTCACCATGTATGCAAAAAGCTCTGGATAATAATTTCATATGTAACTAGGTCACATGTGTATTTGTATACCATGTGTACAAAAAGCTCGGGTTTTAGTAGCTAGGTCGCATGAGTGGTTCCTAGTGTTGGGCCATGTAGACAAGAAAGCTACAGATTGAATGGCTAGGTCACATGGGTGATAAGGGACCTTCACCATGTGTACAAAAAGAATTTATGTAGGTGGAGCTATGTCTTTGAGATGACCGGTATCGGCGTTTTTGAAGGGGTTCAACGAGATAACTTACTAATGGTGATTGGTCGATCATGTTATGAATAAGTGCAGGTGTGAATGTGACCAATTGAGAAATGTAAATTCGTGTGGAAGGGTTTTGTGAACAAGGATGCATGTGACCATGTGTATGTGCATAATGTGTTTGATATGTGATCGTGATTGAAATTGTGGTAAGGCTGATATGGTATAAGCGCCATTATGAGTACTGTAAATATTGGTGATGATTATTCATTTGTATGGCTAGTATTGAACATGTTTGGTGTTATGTGGATATGATAGTAATATAAAGAAAACATGGGAGTGTAAAATTTTCAGTAAAATAGATTGAAACAGCAGCATTACGTAATTTTGAAAAATCACCATAAATAGTAGAAATTTAATTATATGCTGAATGAGAGATTAAATTAAATCTTATTGAGTCTATTTTCACATAAAAGAAATGGTGTGAGTAAATAAATTTTCTATTATGAGATATTTAAATTTTGGTGAGAAGGGTCTGAATGGTTTCAGAAATCCCTGTTCCAAATTTGGAAAATCACTAAAATTTTATAAAAATGGTTATTGTGTAATTTATATTCTCAGAATCCTTGTGATTCTAATTTTGAGAGAGAAAACGAGAAGGTTATCCAAACTCTGTATAATGAGTAATTTTAATTTTAGTGAAGAGGGTTAGAGCTATCGAACAGCAAAATAGGGAATCTTTAATGACTAAACTGTATTGGTTGGATGAACAAAAATTCTGGAAATTTTATGGTAAGAAGATATGTGAGTATAGTTTCATGGAAAATTAACAGATCTTAATTTTGAGTTCTATAGCTTATGAAATAATTAAATTAGTGACTGTGACCCGGAAAACAGCCTAAGCTGAACTTAAGAAAAAGGTGAAACTATGTGAATATTGATTTTATTTCCTTGAGCATATTTATTGAGAAATGGGTTAATATTGTTAGTTAAATTACTTATTATTAATATGCCAACAATAAGCTATAAATCTTATACCATTTTCCCATTTACATTAGTGTTGTCGGTTGGCTCGGGGTTGGAGATCGTTGGGGTATCATCACACTATCAATTTGTCAAGTTGGAATCACGACAATTCCTAATTATTTTCAAGTAAATGGCGATAGAGATTTAGTTATTGGTTGTATGTATTATTATGAATTAGCCAAATGTTTAGGCTTATTTTGCTTGTTGAATAGAGCCATGAGATGTGGCTCATAATGCCTATAGGTAAGTAAACCTATTTTATGCATGCATGGAGAAATGTATTGATGTGGCTAAGTTAGAATTAGCTAAAGGTATAACAAAGATAGATATATTGTATATTAGAACAAAGAGTTAAGAACACAAAAGGTTTGGAAAATAGCCTAATGTATGCCACACGGGCTAGGGACACGTGTGTGTCTGGTAGTGGGGTAGGACACTACCCCTCCGAGGCGTGTGGTTTGGGTGGTACATAAAAGTGCTAGTGAATTATACGAGATCCAGACATGGGCGTGTGAGAACCTCACGGTCTACTCCAGGGTGTCAATGTCCCCAGGGTGTGACCCTATTTTGTAAAAATTTCTAAATCGAAAAGTTCGGTTTGGTCCCGAACCAACTTTAATGATTGTTTTGGGCCTCGTAAGCCCATAATAGGGACATAGAGTGTGACTATGAATGGTTTTAATGTATAATTGAAATGTATGTATTAGAGAAGTGTATAAGATTGTTGTAATGCCTGACTGATCCGTGACGGATGGGGTAAGGTGTTACATTGTTTCAAAAAATATTATTATACTATATTTTTAGAAAAACTCTCAAAGAGGAAAGAAACCACGGACAAAAAGAGATTTCACTATAAAAAGAGAGTATAAAAGGGAGAGAATTAAAAAAAAACGAACACTACAAGAAAACCCTTCAAACAAAGAACAAAATTCTCTCAATCTAAATTTTTTTTTGTGTAAAACCTAGCATAATTAAAACCTATTTATAGAGAAATTGTAATCTAGGTTAATTAGAGTTTAAGTCGAAACTAAAAATAGAGTTTAACTAGGAGAAGAAAAACAAAAATAAATTTTGGTCAAATAAAGTATTCTCCACAAAGGAACTTGCAATCTAAAATGTTGCATCAACATCTTTATCATTTAGGGCCGTTTTTTGCATGTAAAATATTTTATAAAACATTTTCATTGTTTTGTTGTAAAACCTATACCCAATCCATCGTCAAGCCCAAGTAATAGGATGCTACACCATACACATCATCCATTATAAATTCTCTCATTGTGAAGGAACATAATTTATTTTAGCATTTTGTAAAATTTTAAGCCAAACATACTCCAATCATCATTAAAACATGCTAAACACTAATCAAGCAAACTTAAAACAAAAGTTAAACGTGCTTTTAAATCACCAAAACAATTCATTAATCACGGGTAACGACTTGAATCAATGGTATCGATAATACTCATGGATGGTATCGATACCACCCGAAAAATGGTACGAAAAACTTCATTTTTTTTAAAACCAAAACCCAACAATTTATCGATACATTTCAAAAGTTATGTTTTTTTCCCGTATTAATACTGTGTATGGTATCAATACCAAATTGTGTTACTAACTTCAACATTGAAATATCAAAAGGTATTATTTTAAAACACGAATATCGATGCCTTTGCTCCGGACAACAAAAGTATAGCATAATAAGGCATTGAATTCATTTAACTAATAACAATTCAACATGCATCAATCACCTCATCAAACCATCGTCAAAATGACCAAAATGACAATTCAAAACATCAAAAATATATGAAAGAATCAACGCGGTCCAAGTCCTTAAATCCTAAGAGCAATATGATCGGCTAAAGCATTTAAATAAATGTGTGGCACTATATGGTTTTAGGGTTGGATGGGTATTAAATGCCCTTAATTTGTTGGGATGGTGGAGATGGTGTGTAGTGGATGGGGTAGGAATAACGCATATGTTTACGATCTTGTATCTAAATTGGGCTTAATTATATATTTTTATGTTAATCCAACATGGAATATTATCGATTCGATTGGAACTTGAGATTTTAGAACCTTTAATTAAGCAGTGTTTCTAATTGAATCTATATTGATTACATAGTTCTCTACTCACCGTGGTTGGTGAATTGGGTAACTTCAGAGACTTGGTCGACAGGGGCTCGTCAACCTACGTTTTAAATTTTTTAATTGCATTTTTATTTCCGGCCCTTTTGGGGTTTTAATTGTTAAGAAAATTAAACCCTAAAAAATTTAAAAAATTTTAAAAAACAAAAACCAATGGGACCAAATGGGATTTATGGGAAGGGCCTAGGCAAGACCCATGAGGGTTTAAAAAAGGGGGCTTTGAAATTTCCAAAGGAAGTATTCATAAAAACATTTCCCAAAAAAACAAATTAAAACCCTTAATAGGATTTCCCTTTTGAAAGGAAAAAACCATAAATTTATTTCCCAAAGGGAAATTTATTTGGTTTTGTTTTTTAAAAGGAATTAAGGGGGTAAGGCGGGGTTTCTTTAAAGTTTGCAGGATTTGAAAGTTTGGGCTCAAGTTTGGGGGTCTTCGGGGTCGGTTGATCGTTTTTGTTTGGGGCGGATGGAAGTTTGGGCCGGTTTGGGTCAATTGAAAAGGGAACCCCGATTTGGGGGAATTGGCTGGGGGTCCTTGTTTGGGACGATTGAAGATAGGATTGGGTTTGAAGGTGAAGATCGGGTTTTGATTTGGGGGTCTTAAGTCGATTTGATTTCGTTTGAAATCGGGAATTCATTGGGGGTCCTTTTTGGAAATTGAAGGGTTTGACCTTTTTGGGGAAATCGAAGATTGGGGGGGCCGGTTTCGATTTTGAAAAGGAAATTTGACCCGGTTGAAGGGGGTGGGGATTGGGGGGTTTTTTTTTTGCGGGAAAGATTGAAAATGCCCGGGGGTTTAAATTTGGGGGCGTTTGGATTTTTTTAAATTTGGGGAGAAAAAGTGGGGAAAATGAAAGAACGTCCTTTCCCGGTTAAAATCGGGTTTTGGGTTCCTTTTTAAAATTAAGGGCACAAATTTAAGGATCAAAATTTTTTGTGGGTTAAAAATTAATTCTTTTAAAGGGAAAAAGGGAAAAAAGGGCGTTTATTTTGAAGTTTTAAAGAAAGGATAAACAAATTAAAAAAGATTTTAATTTGTGGAGGGGTTTCAAAACCCAAATTTTTAAGGGGCAAAAATGGAATTAATCCAAAAGAAAAGGGGGAAAAAAATTTAAATTTTTTTTTTTAAAGGGTTTTTAAAAAAAAAAAACTAAATCAAAAAAAACCCAAACCCCCAAAAAAAGGGAAAAAAAGCCCAAAAATTAAAACCACCCCGGGGGAAAAGGGAAACGTTTAATTAGTTGAAAAAGGGGCAAATAAAATTCAAACCATTTCCCCAAAAAAACCCCCAAAATACCCGCCCCAAACCCAGTAATTTACCCCAAAAAACCCAAAAAAAAAAAAAGGGGAAAAAAAATTTTTTAAAACCCTTTGGGAAAAAGGGGAAAAAGGGTTTTTAAACCAAATTTCCCAAAAAAAATCAAAAAACCCAAAACCCAAAAAAACCCCCAAAAAAAAGTCCTTCCCCCGCCAAAATTTTAAAAAAAAAAACCCTAAAACCATAGCCCAATGGGAAAGGGCCCAAAGGGGGAAAAGAAATTTTTTAAAAAGCAAAAATTAATCCCATAAAAACCCACTTTGTAACCCAAAAAACTTCCCAAACATTAAAAAAGGGGCCCCGTTTTTAAAACAAAAAAAGAAATTTTTTAAAGCATTTGGAAATAAAAAAATTTTAAAAAAAAAATTTTTTTTTTAAAAGGTTTTTTTAAAAAATATTTAAAAAAAAAAATTTTTTTTTCCCAAAGTTTTCAAAAAAAAAATTTTAAAAAAAAAAATTTTATAACAAAAATTTTTAAAAAAAAATTTTTTTTTTTTTTATTTTTTTTCCATTTTTAGTTATTTAACCTTTTTTTTTTAAAGGAAAAAATTTTTTTAATTTTAAAATTTTTTTTTTTAACTTTTTTAAACAAATTTTCCCAAAATTTTCCCCCCAAAAAAAAAAAATTTTTTTTAAATTTTTTAAATTTTTTTTTTTTTTTTTTTTTATATTTAAATTTTTTTTTTTTTAAAAACTTTTTCCATAAAATTTCCCTAATTTTTTTTAAAAAAAATTCCCCTTTTTTTTTTGTTTTTTGTTTTTAAAAAATTTTTTTAAAATTTTAAATTTAATTTTTTAAATTTTTTTTAAACCCTCTTTCTTTTTTTCTTTTAAATTTAAAAAATTTCTTTTAAATTGGGCCTTTTCTTTTTTAAATTTTTTTAAAAAAATTTTATTTTTTTTAAAATTTACCCTTTTTAATTTTTTTAATTTATTTTATTTTTTTTTAAAATTTTTTTCTTTTAAAAAATTTTTAAATATTTAAATTTTAAATTTTTAAAAATTTTTTTTTTTTCTTTTTTTAATTTAAACATTTTCTTTTAAACCAAAAATTTTTTTTAAAAATTTAAAATTTTTTTACCCTTTTGTTTCGAGTTTAATAATTTTTTAAAAAAACTCCTTTTTTTTAAAAATTTTTTTTCTTTTTTTAAAAATTTTTGAATTAACAAATTTTAAAATTTTTTTCAAAAAATTTATTTTAATTAAATTTTAAAAATATTTATTTTTATTAAAATTAAATTAAAAAAAAATTTTTAAATTTGGGAAATTGGGCAAATTAAAAAAAATTCAAAAACCCGAAAAAAACTTTTTTAAATTTAAAAAAAATTTTTTTTTTAATTTAATTTAAATTAAAAAGTTTGGTTTTTTTCTAAAACTTTTTTTTCTTTTCAAAAAATTTTAAAAAATTTCTAAAAGGAATTTTAAAAAAACTTTTTAAATTTATCCCCTTTTTTAAAAAATTTTAAAAGGGAACCCCAAATCAAATAAAATTTTTTTTTAAAAAAGCAAAAAATTTTTTCCAAAGGGAAAAAAAATTTTAATTTTTTAAAAAAAACCTTTTAAAAAAATGAAAACAAGAAACCCTTAAAAAAAAAAAAATTTTTTTTAAAACACCAAAAAATTTTTAAACCAAAGATTGAAAATTTTTAAAATAAATTTATTTTAAAAAAAAAAAAAATTTTCCCAAATTTAATTTTAAAAAACAAAATTTTAAATAATTTAAAGGGTTTTTTTTCCCAAATTAAAAATTTAAAAAATTTGGTTTTTTTCCCTTCCCAAAAAAAACCCTTTCCCTTTCCCCCCAAATTTTGGATTTTAAAAATTTCTTTTGAAAAAAAATTTTTAAAAAAAATTTTTAAAAAAAATAACCCAAAAATCAAAAAATGCAAACCCTTCCCTTTTAACCTTTTAAAACCCCAAAATTTGAAAAATTTTTCTTTTTTATCAATGGTTTTTTGGGGGACATTTCCCCAGAAAAGGAAAGGAAAAATTTTTGTTAAACCAAAAAACCCTTTTTCCAAAAATTTAATTAAAATTTTTTTTTTTAAAAAACCTTTTTTTAATTTTTACAAAACTTCCAAAGGGAAATAAAAAAAAAAAAATTTCCTTTTTAAAAAAAGTTGGGAAAATTTTAAAAAAAATGAAAATTTTTTAAAGAAAAAATTTTTAAAAAAAAAATTTCCCTCTTTAATTTTTTTGGAAAACCGGAAATTTAAATTTTGGGTTATGTTTTATTTGGGGTTTGTTAATTTTGGGGGTTTAATGGGAAAGAAAAAAAAAATTTTTATAAATATTTTCCCAAAAAACTTTTAAAGGTTAAACACTTTTAAAAATGTTTTTTTTAAAAAATTTAAAAAATTTTATTGTTTGTTTAAAATTAAAAATCATTGGGTTTGAATTGGTCTGTTACATTTAAAACTTAAAAATTTTTTTTTAAAATTAAATTTTTTTTTTTAAGATTTTAAAATTTTAAAAATTAATTTTATATTAATTTTAAAAACTTTAATAAAGGCCAAAAACAAGTAATTTTAAATTTCCCCTTTTAAATTTAAAATTTGGGACCTTTAATCAAGTTAGAAATAATTTGGGTTTGGAAATTGGTTTTAAAAAAAATTTTTTAAAAAAATTAATTTTTCCCCTTAAAAAACAAAAAATTTAGAAAAATTTTAAAAAAATAATTGTTTTTTATTTCTTAATAAAAAAACCAAATTTTTAATTTAAAAATTTTCAAAATATTTAATTTTTTTTTCCCAAAAATATTTTTGTTTAAAAAAAAAAAAGTTAAATTAAAAAAAATTTTAATTTTAAAATTTTAAAAAATAAATTTTAAATGAAATTTTTATTAAAAATTTTTTTTGAAACAAAAAAAATTAAAAAAATTTCAAATTAAATTTAAAAAAAAAACAAAAAGGTAATTTATCAAATATACCCCAAATTTAAAAAATTTATCAAATTGGTTTGAAAGGGTTTTTGGTTTGGGGAATTACCCTTTTTAAAATTTTGGGGTTTTTTATTAATTTTTAAATAAATTTTATTTTATAAATTAAAAAAAAAATAATATAGTTTTTTTAATTTCCCTTTGAATTTTAAAAATTTTCAATTAAAATTGAAAAAAAAATTTTTTAAAAAAATTTCAAAAAATTTAATAATTTTAAAATTTTTAGGGGAAAAAATTTTTAAATTTTTATTTTAAAATTAGGGTCAAAAAAAAAATTATTTATTAAATTTAAATTTTTTGTTTTATTTTTTTAAGAAAGGGTAACAAAAAAAATTTAAGGGTTTTTTAATTTTTTCTAAAAAATTTTTTAAAAAATAGTAAAATTTGAAACTTGGTTAAAATGCCCCGGGTTTTCGTTTTTGGAAACTTTTAATTTAATTTTTCCCTTTCGTATTTTAAATAAAAAAAATAAAAGGTACTTTTAAAAAAAAACCAAAATTAATTTTTTTAAAAATTAAAAAACTTAAATTTAAATTTCAAATTTGAATTTAAGAAAAAAATTTTAAAGAAACATTAAAACCTTTGGGTTTTTAAATTTCCTTAAAATCAAAGGGAAAAAATTTTTTAAAATTTTTTAAAAAAAAAAATTAGGGTTTTTCTTTTGGTCTTTTTTAAAAAATTTTTTGGATTTTTTTGATTTTTTAAAAAATTTTAAATTTTAAAAAAAAATAATTTTTTTTTTTAAAACGGGCAATTTAAAATTTCAATTTTTTAAAGTTTCTTTAAATAAAAAATTAATAACAATTTTAAATTTGGTTAACAAGGCTTTAAAATGTTTAAAGTTTTGGATTAAAAAAAAAACCTTTTAATTTTAAATTTTGTTTTCATCAAAACAAAGTTTTGAAAATTTAAAGGGAAATTAAAAAAAAAACATTAAAACCCCTTTTTTTAAAATTTTCAAAATTTTAAATTTAAATTAAAAAAAAATTAAAATTTTTAATTAAAAAATTTTTAAAAAATTTTTGGGAAAATTTTGATTTTGGGCCAAATGTCAAAAAAAAATTTCAAATTTAAATTGAAATTTTTTTTTTTTTAAAATTTTTAAAAAAGAAATAATTTTAAATTTTCCAAATTTTCAAAATTTTCCCAAATTGTTAAAATAAAATTTTAAAAAATAAAATAAATTTTAAAAAATTTTAAAATTTTAAAATTTAAATTAAATTTAAAAAAAATTGGTAAAATTTTTTTTAGCCCTAAATTTAAAAAATTTTCAGGGTTTAATTTTTTGTAGTTTTTTTTTTAAAAAAGTTTGATTTAAATAAAAAAAACAAAAATTTTTGGACCCCAAAATTTGGGAACTAAAAATATTTTAACCCTTTTAATTTAAAATTATCATTAAAAAAAAAAATAATTTTAATAAAAAATTTTAAAAAGGGAAAAAATTTTTTTTAACTTTTTTCCCTTTTTTTTTGGGGTTTTGTGTTTAAAAAATTTAGAATTTTAAATGTTTAAAAAACCCTTTTATTAAATTTAAATTTTTTTATTTTGAACTTTAAATTTTAAAAAAAAATGAAATTTTAAAAAATTTTTTCAAAATTTAAAGAAATTTTTTAAAAAATTAATTTAATTAAAAAAAATTTAAAAATTTAAAAAAAAATTTTTAAAAAAATTTTTTAAATAATTTTTGTTAAAAAAAAAAGGTTTTGGAATTTTAAGAAATTAAAATTTTTTAAGAAAAAACGTTTTAAGTTTTAAGGTTTATTTTTGAAAATTTTTGGTTAAAAAAAAAAAAAAGTTAAAAAAATAAATTATTTTTCTTAAAAAATTTTAAAATAATAAAAATTTCCAAAAAATTTAAAAATCTTAAAAAAAATAATTTTAAAAAGTATAAATTAAAAAAATATTTTTTCAAAATTTGAAATTACCGAAAAACCCGGACTTTAATTGGTTTTCCCTTTAAAGTTAAAAAAATTTTTAAAATAAATTAAAAATAAAATTAAAATTAATGAAACAATTTGGGTTTTTAAACCGGAAAATTTTTTAAATTTAGTTTAAAAATTAAAATTTTAAAAAAATAACAAAAAATTTAAATAATTTGAAAATTAAATTAAAACCCAAAAAAAAAAAAAATTTATTGAAATTTTAAAAAAAAAAAAAAATTTTTAAAAACCTAACCTTTTTTGAAAGAAAATTTTTTTTTAAAACAAAGGGAAAAAAATTTTAAATTTTTTAAATTTGGGGTTTAAAAAAGGAAAAAATTTGGTTTTTTTTGAAAAATTTTTTGAAATTTTTAAAAAAATGGTTTTTTGGGTAAAAATAAATTTAAAAGGAAAGGGTTTTTTTCTTATTTTAAACTTTATATTTCCCAAAAAAAAAATTTAATTTTGGGGAAAAAAGGCATTTTTAAAAAAAGGGGTTTCCCCATTTAAAATTTGGGTTAATTTTAAAATTTAAAATGGCCCCAAAAAAACCTTAAATTAAAAATTGTTTTCCCCAAATTAAAATGGAAGGGGTTAAACAAGTTTTTTTCTTCCCAAAAAAAAAATTCCTAAAAATTTTTTTTTAATTTTTTTTTAAAAAAATTTTTGGTTTAAATTTAAATAAAAATTTTAAAAGGGGCATTAAAAAAATAAAAAAAAAGAAAATAAATTTTACCCAAAAAAATGTAAACAAAAAAATAAAAATTTTAAATCCTTCTTTTTTAAATTCCTTACCAAGGGCCCTCTAAATTTTTTTTAAATTTTAAAGTTTTTTTATTTTTTTTGGGTTTTGTTTTTTATTTTCCCAAAATTTTTTTGGAAAATTTTAAAAAATTTGGGGTTTTTAAAATTTTTTTTGGAAAATTTTAAAAAAAAATTCTAAAAATTTTAAAAAAAAAAAATTTGTTAAAAAAATGGGAAATTTAAAAAAAAAAAATTTTTTTAAAATTAATTTTAAAAATTAATTTTAATTTAAAAATTTATTTTAAAATTTTTTAATTAATTAATTATTAAATTTTGATTTTGTTAAAAATTTTTTTAAAACATTAATAAAAATTTTTGAAATTTTAAAAAAAGGGGGGAAAAAATTTTAATGGAAAAGTTTATTTAATTTTGTTTAAAAAATAATTGGGGCTTTTTAAAAAGGGTTAAAAATTTTTAAATAATTTAAGGGAAAAAATTTTTTTAAAAAAATTTAAATTTTTTTGGGGTTTTTTAAGGTTTTTTTGAAATTAAAAATAAAGTTTTTTTTTAAAAAAGGGAGGAAAAAAAAAGAAAAAAAAAATTGAAAATAATTTAAATTTTTTATTGAAACCGGGAAAAAAATTACCAATTTTAAGAAGTTTTTTTTTTTAAAATTGAAAAAAAAATTTAATTATTAATTTTATTTAAATTTTAATTTTGAAGGGTTTTTTTATAAATTAATTTTATTTAACAAACCCTTGTTTTTGAAAGGGAAAAAAATGGGTTTATTTTGAAATGATTTAAAATTTAAAAATTAGAAAGAAATTTTAAAAATGGATAAAAATAAAAAAAATTAAATTTTTAAAAAAAATTAATTTTTAAATTAGGGGAAAAAATGCTTTTAATTTTAAAAGGGTTTTGAAAAGGGGTTAAAAAATTTTATAAAATTTATTTGAAAGATTTAAGGGGAAAAAAAGGGAAAAAATTTGAAAATTTGGGAAAAATTTAAAACAAAAAAAATAAATTTTAAAAATTATTTTAAAATTTTAGAAATTTGTTTAAAAAAAGGGAATTGGGTTTGGAAAAATGGGTTTTTGGTTTAAAAAAAAAGGAAATTTTTGAAAAGTTTTTAAATTTGAAAACCCTTTTTTTTTTGTATTAAAAAAAGGGTTTTAATTTAAAAATGTAGAAAAATTTTCAAATAAATTTTTTGGCAGTTAAGGTTAAAGAAAATTAAATTTGCAAAAATTTATAAGGAAATTGAATTTTTAAATTTTTAAAGGACCAAAATAAAATTAAAAAATTTATTTAATTTAAAGGGGGTTGACATAAACAAAAAAATTTTTTAAATCGTTTTGGGTTCTATTTTTGGGAGGGAAAAAGGGTAAGTTTCATAATAAGGGATTAATTTTTTAAAAAAATGAAAAAAAATGCTTGAAAAGAACAGCTTTAAAAAAATAACTTGGTATTTTTCTTTCTTTTAAAATGGGAATATTAGAAACAAAATTCAAATGAAAAAAATTTCCCCAAATTTTTTTGGGTTTAAGGGGTATAAAATTTTTTTTAAAATTTAAAAAAGATAAAAATTTTTAATTTTATTATAATTGAAATTTTTTATTTGCCGGAAAAGCTTTAAATTTAAAAAAAGATTGAAAAAATTTTAAATTTGAAAAAAATAAAAAATGAAATTTTTAAACAAAAGGTTAAAAAAAAATTTAAGTAATTTAAACAAAAAATTTTTTTAATTTTTAAATTAAAGGGGTTTAATGGTTTCTTTTTTAAAGGGGAAAATACTAAATTTTAAAATGGGGTTTATTTAAAAATTTTTTTTCTTTTTGGCCAAAATTTTTTTTTTCCCCCAAAATAATTTTTTTATGAAAAATTTATGAAAAAAAGGGAATTTAAATTAAATTTTTGGGGAAAAAAAATTTTTTTAAAAAAATTTTAATTAAAATTTAAAAAAAATTAAAAAAAACAGAAAAAAGGAAATTTAAAAAAGTAATAAATTAAAAAAAAAATTTAAAAATTTTTTTTGAAAATTAAAAATTTTTTTTGTAAAATCAAAATTATTTAAAAATTTAAAAAATTTTAATTTCCTAAAAGGTTTTGGGGGGTTTTTGGGTTGGGGACCAAAACCTTAAAAAATTTTTAAACCCTTTAATTACCCAAAAATTTTTAAATAAATTTTGGGTTTTTAAAATTTAAATTTAAACCAAAATTGGGTTTTAAAATAACCCAAATAATTTCATAATTAAATTTGTTTTTTTGCATTTTTAAAAAAAAAGAAATTAAAAAATTTAAATTTTATAAAAAATTTAATTATTTATTAAAAAATTTAAAAATTTGGGCTATTTAAAGTAAAAATTGGGGGTTTAAAAACCAAAAAAATTTTTTTTAAAAGGTTTTTTATGAAAAAAGACATTTAAAAAATTTATTTTTGGGATTTTTAAAAAGGGGCCTTTTTGAAAAAAAAAAAAAATTTTTTCCAAACTTTTATTTTTTTCTCCCCAAAAGGGCAAAATTAAAAAAAAAAATTAAAGGGTATTAAAATTAAAAGAATTTTTTGCTTTCGTTTTAATTTTTGGGGGAAAAATTTAATTGTTTAAAAATTAAATTAACCTATTTTTAAAAAAAAAAAGGGGAAAAAATTTTTTTTTAATAAAAAAATTTAAAAAAGGGGAATTAAAAAAAGATTTCTAAGAAAAAAAAAGAAAAAAATTCTCTCAATCTAATTTTTTTTTTTGTGTAAAACCTAGCATAATTAAAACCTATTTATAGATTCGTAGCATCTAGGTTAATTAGTGTTTAAGTGGGAAACTAAAATAGAGTTTAACTTGAGAAGAAAAACCAAAATAAATTTTGGTCAAAATAAGAGGTATTCTCCCACAAAGGAACTTGCAATAAAAACGTTGCATCAACTTCCTTTATCATTTAGGGTTGCTTTGTTTGCATGTAAAATATTTTCCTAAAACATTTTCATTGTTTTGTTGTAACACCCTATACCCAATCCGGTCATCAAGCCCGAGTAAGAGGACGCCTACCACCACGCAGACCATGTCGTTATAAATTGTCTCATTGTGAAGCGAACATCTTTTATTTTAGCATTTTGTAAGAATTTTAATTCAAACGTACTCTAATCATCATTAAAGCATGCTAAACACTCATCAAGCAAACTTAAAACAAAAATTAAACATGCTTTTAAATCACAAAAAAAATTCTGAATTAATCACGTAGGTAACGATACTGAATCAATGGTATCGATAATACCCATGGATGGTATCGATACCCCCCTGAAAAGTGGTACTTTTCTCCAGACAACAAAAATAATGTAACGCCCTAAATAAATTATTTCTGTTTTTGTAAATTTTGACGCAAATGTGTATTTTTTTAGTGGCTAAGTGTTCGGTGTGTGTCTAAGGTCTTGGGTTCAAGTCCCATGTTTGAAATTTTAGTTATTTTATATCCAATCCTTACCCTTGTTGAGTGGGCTTATATAAAGTCATCTTAATTCATATCGAATGAGCCTATTGGTTCGAGTGGCAAGGGAGTTGGTGTGTTGGAGGTCCTGTTGAGTCTTGGCACTAACATGGATGTTATTTTGCTCGGTTGCATGAGAGAGTTTCGTGGAGTTAGAATTATGAGTTAGTGGTTGTTAGTGGGATAATTGGGAGGAATTTGATGGATTGTGATAACATTTTTATTTTTATTTTTCTTTTAAAAAAAATCTCTCTCTTCTAGAAATTCCCGAAGGAATCTGACGTCTATTTTTTCTTTGTTCTCTACAAATTTCTCATATTCTTTCATTTTCGACAATTCTGTTCTTTTCTCTACTGTCGTAACCTTGTATTTTGATAATACGGTGTTCTTCGTACATTTTTGGAATTGACGGAACCTATGGTTAGTACTCCAACGATTTAGTACACTTTAGCGTTGGGTGTCACTGGCGATATTAGAGGGCTTGAGATTACTGTATCATCTTCAATGAACCAGGTGTGTTCCCAAATCGTAAAAAATGAGGTTTCAATAAAAGCTGAATCTACCTACTGTCGACGCCACACGAGCGTGTGTTTGATGAAGGCATGGCCGTGTGTTTGACGAGGGCATGGTCATGCGCATGATCTGACCGTGATGATCTGTGGGTGTGGCCATGTGGGCCACAGGCTAAAGCCAAGTTGGGCATGTGAGCCACACGAGTGTGTGGATTTTAGGCGAGACGTGTGTAACACCCCAAACCCACTGGACGTTATGGCCGAATCATGCGGTGTCACATGATAATGCTTTAGAAAGCGTAACTACATTAAAACCAATTTTAGGTATCTTAGGCTATTGTCAAAGCGTGTCGTTTATTTGTTTATTATTCGTTTCAAGACCTCATACATTCGGAAGCTTTTAAAAATAATTTGTGAATTGTATGTATTTTAATAAAACCTTTGTTTACTTTAAAAACTTGATTTTTCCTATTTTTAATGTAGTACTACTACATCATAAATTCCAAATTTAAAACAAAATACGTAAAGGCCTTATTACATAAAAATTACCCATATTTAATCAAACCATAATGAAAAGAAAACCATAATTAAAATGTCTAGAACCGTGGTCACCGTCGAGTCCTCCCGCACCTATCTGCTATTCATTGGGGATTACCTGAACAGATTGAACAAAGAAGGGGTGAGTTTTCGCAAACTCAGTGTGTAATCCCCACAGAAAACATACACATCCAAAAATATCAAATAACAGACATTAATTCACAATTCAGGTTTGAGCCCATTACAGAACGGTGTGGACTTTGGCCCACTCAGATACAGATTCAGACATATTTCAGGGCCTTAGCCCATTTCAGATAGACTATGCAGAAAATAGAGTCCTTCCCACCAGCCTCTACATACCAACTCCGTCCAACCCAACACACCATGTGGGGATAAAATCAACCCACCCAACCCTACACACGATGTTGTCAGAATCGGCACATAATCAAATTATTTGCGGTGAGTTGCGGATAATAGGCTTGAAAGCCTTTCGATACTTCCTCGAATATCATCGATCCCACCCGATACAATGAAACAAACATAAATTTCATGCCAATATGCGATAATAGTTCATACATTCGGATCGACAAACATGCTTAGTACAAAATCAACATCAAATCATTAATTTAGGGTCTAAGCATTGCTTACGACTTACCAGTAGGTTCACAATCGACTTAGGTGACCCGTGTAACCTTCTGAGTTTTCAAAAAATGGGCTCACACGTCCATGTGACCCCTGTGGGCCCCACGACCCAAATTGGCCTTAGCCGTGTGAATCACACGTCCTGGCCTGAATCCCACGCCTGTGTGGTTCACCCGTGTAGCCCCTGCCCAATTGTTCGAGCCCGTGTGTGCATACGGTCTTACCCACCATCACACGAACGCAGCTCACGCACGACGCTCACCGATCACACTAGTGTGGTGACTAATGATCTTGCATGTTGAGCATGTCTAATATGTAATTTCTATATCTGATTTCTATAACTATTTTTGGGGTGGGATTTGTTTATGTGGAGGAAGTGTTCGTATGGCAATCATCGCTATACTTTGGTAGCATGGTTGCATATTATTTGATATGTGTCGAATGGCACGATATGGTGTGTAGGGATGGGTGGGTGTTTTTAACCCCACATGGTGTGTTAGGATGGAGGGAGTTGGTGTGTACAGGATGGGGGTAGGATTCTATATATCTATTCCGCATATCTGTATCTAAAATGGACATAAGTCCGTATTTGTATCTGACCGAGCATGAGATTTTTGAATGTTTTGCCTGCCTATTTCTGTTGGGTTACACACTAAGTTTACGAAAACTCACATCTACGGTCTGTTCTGTACAGGTAATCCACAAGCTTAGGCAGATCGGTGAAATGAAAACTCAGCAGTGACCACTCGTCCGAGAATTGATTATACTCAATAATTATGGTTTTATTTAAATTTTAAACTTAATTGAGAGTTTGTAATTTCTGGGACTCTCTAGATCGGACGGTTTTAAAATTTTGGTTTTGGTTTTGGTTTCATTTGCTTATTTATTTGCATGGTTTAACAAAATGTTTATGGAAACGATGTCACTCAAACAAAAGGTTTTTCGAAAATACGAATTGGATTTCCAAAATATAACTGTTTATTTGACTTCTGTAAAATATGTTTTGGCAAATAAACCAATTAATTAACGTTTTCGACAACAGATATAAAAGAATATGAGTTAATAAGCTGAAATGATTTAACATAACGACTCTATTTTCAAAACCCATTCTTTGTGACATCTCTGAATTCGGCCATAACGTTGATAACCCGTAGTATGTACATATTTTAATCATACATTTTGGATGATTTATCCCTTGAATTATGGAATTTGTTGCTCTTAATCCTTTAATTTCATGTTTTAAACTTAAGAGAGCCTCGGAGGATGAAAAGAACGAGAAACGGGTCAAAAACAGAGAAAATGGGCCAAAGTATGAAATTCACACGACTCGGCCCAAGCCACACGGTCGTGCCTCCTTAACAGACCCAAACATGGCCTGGGCTCGACTTGTACTGGCGTGCTACACGGGCGTGTCCCTGACGTGACCTGTTTGAATTCTATTCAGAATAGGGTACTTAGAGGCAAAGAAAGACATTCCAAAAGCCTATATAAACACCCTAGAGGCCAACCTTTAAAAGGGGGGTTAGGTAGGCCAAGGAGCTAAGCCAGAGAGGTCAGAATTGTGGGATTTACTCGAAGAAAGCCAGTTGATCCATCTCAAGAAGCCGAAATCATACTCAAGACGGAAGATCTTCCTTTCAATTTCCTTAGAGGGTTTTAGGGTTTTTCTTATGCTTTGTTTTATACTTTCTTCCGAGATGTATTCTTTTACAATTATGAACTAAACCCTCAAATACCGAAGGGATGAAACCTAAGACGGATCTTGTTATTGTTTTCGAACTATATGATAAATACTTGATTTGTTCTTAATTATGTGTTCTTAATTCTTGTTTTGATATTTCAGGATATTGATTCAAGTATTAATGAGCTTAGCAGTGGAGGAATATTCCTGCTTAAGAGTAGACCTAGTGTAGTTTAGCGGAGTTGATCGCAACCCTAGAGATAGGATGACGAAAATATGCTCGGATTAGGGTCAAACCTAATATGGGAGTCTATAGATCGAGTTAATGCAACACTAGGGTTTTAATTAGAAAGAGATTTCAATTAATCAACCTAGGGTTAGACGTTAGTAGCCTCGAGAGAGGTATTAATATAAATTAGGAATCTTACGGATCAAGTCAAGTGAATAAATCGATCGTTCGAGTTAAATAACAAGTGAAATCTAGGTGGATTCTTCCTGCATTGTCTTAATCAATTGGTTTTCCCAAAATTATTTTCCCAATTCATTCTCGTGTTTTAGCATCTTTAGTTTAGTAGTTAGTTAATTTTAGATTAAACAACAATTCCTTTAATTCTTAGGCTAAATAATAAAAAGAAAGTCAGATTAGTACTTTTGGTTCCCTGGGTTCAACATTCTGGTCTTGCCACTAAACTATACTCATGTTCGATAGGTGCGCTTACCTCAATCGTGGTATTAGTTAGTTTCTAGGCTCGATCATTTGTTATATAAATTTTAAGACTTTCCCACCACGATTAAACGTCTAGGCCGAGTTTGGGGTGTTACAAATACAACATAATAAGGCATTGAATTCATTCTAACTAATAACTATTCAACATACATCAATTACCTCATCAAACCATGGTCAAAACGACCAAAATGGTAATTCAAAACATCAAAAATATATCCGAGCAAGAATCAACTTGACAAGGTCCAAGCCCTTAAATCCTAAAAGCAATATGATCTGCGCTAGATCAGCATTTCATAGAATGTGTCGATCGACACTATATGGTGTGTAGGATTGGATGGGTATTAAATGTCCTTAAAGGTGTGCTGGGATGGTCGGAGATTGTGTGTAACGGATAGGGGTAGGAATAACTGCATATGTTTCTGATTTGTTCTGTAGTGAATTGGAACTGTTCTATTATATAGCTGTTATGTTAATCCTGTACGAAATATTATCTGATTCTGATTGGAACTTGAGATTTGAGAACTTTTAATTAAATTGTGTTTCTAATTGAATCTATATTGATTACACACTGAGTTCTCTGCTCACCGTGTGGTTAACTGAATTTTAAGTAACTCACAAACTTGATCGGGTCGGGGTAGGGGAAGTTCAATCAATCTACGTTATTATCGTATTATTTAATTGTCAAGTAGTTCGTATTTCTTAGTGCTACTGAATTTTCTAAGATTGTTGAACTGCTTAGATTTAATGGCTTTTATGACTTGATATTGGATTTATATATACTTATGAAAGTTGGTTTTCTTAATAACGTTAATGTAACTCTTGGACTGGTCTAGATGCCTAGGTCGGGTTTAGGGTTTTATATTTAGTAGTATCGAGCCAGGTTAGTCAACACTGGATGTGCTTTCGGCTCATAATGTGTGATAAAAGGTAGTTAAATGAAAATACAATATCTAAGTTACTCTAAAACTGATTTTCTAGTACATGGCAGAGCCTACGACGTTGAACCTATAAGTATTTCTATGTTATTATGATGATTAACGGAAACATTGTAGTGATTATACAAAATGCATATAACAAAACTGTTGTGTTATTATGATGATTAACGGAAACACTATAGTGATTTAAATATATTATAGGATATAACACCAACAAATTCATTAATTATGAATTTTAAAAAAATATTTAATTCGTTCACAAACATGATTTCGGGTAACTAAAGGAATGATTTTGCATTGCGTTAATAAAGTTTCATTTTCGACCTGTTGTGCTTTCCTTTAAATCCCAAATTGTTTCAAAACAATATAATTATAATATATTTAAACAATAAAGCTTCCTTATTATTTAACCCAAAATTACGTTTGAAATAGCAAAATTGCGTTTCAATAATAGATCAACGAAGCTCCCAAAGTAGCCTACTTGAAACGGAAAAGTTAAAATTCTGAATAAGTTGTAACGATTTTCAATATTTTGAGCCCCAAAATTTTAAGCTTTTGATAAATATTTCTGATAAAACGAAAGTTCTAGTTTTATAATTACATTTTACCTTTAAATTAATATTCTTAAAACTGCAAAATTTTTGAACAAGAACAAAGTTTTGATGGCTTAAAACGAGCCAAATAATCATGAAAATTCTGAAATATAAAATACAATTTTTTATTTTATTTCTTTTAATATTATTGTTATCCAAATTATGTTTTATTAAATTAAGCATCATATTAAATTATTTTTCGAAATTTTTGTTGAATTTTTATTTAAATATATTACTAAATTGTGGAATTATCACACGTGTTAAGTTACTCGATAAGTTATTGCACTATCGAAATGCCTTGGAATCTAAATCCCAAACCGAAACCAAATCAAAAACCCAAAACCAAAACTGAAAGTGAAAACCCAAACCGACACCGAATCTAAAACTCCAAACTAAAAACTAAACTAAAACCAAAATCGAAAACCCAAACTTAAGGCTTTTAACATATTTGGTAACTACATTTAAGGCTTTTTAAAACCATCTATTGTTTCACATTCTAATCGAACTTTAAATGATTTCTACTTTATCAAATGTGATCCTTCCATTGGTTTGTTTTTCTAGCCAAATTGAATTCTGTCTTAGATGAACTAAGCTCCCAAAGTAGCCTACTTGAAATAGGAAACCTAGGAATTCCGAGCAAATTGTGACCATTTGTAATATTTTGAGCCCCAAAATCTTAGGCTTTTGGTGATTGGTTTTCATGAAACAAAATTTATAGTTTTATAATCAAATTTGACCTTTAAAATAATATTCTTAAAACCAGAAAATATTTGAATGAGTATAGAGTTTTGATGGCTTAAAACAAGCCAAATAATCATGAAAATTTTGAAATATAAAATACGATTTTTTATTTTATTTCTTTTTAATATTATTGTTATCTAAATTATGTTTTATTAAATTAAGCATCATATTAAATTAATTTTCAAAATTTTAGTTGAATTTTTAATTTTATATTACAAAATTGTAGAATTATCACACGTGTTAAGTTACCCGAAAGTTTTCGACAATGTAAATGCCTTGAAATCAAAACTCGTAACAGAAACCAAATCCAAAACCCAAAACCGAAACTGAATGTGAATGCCCAAACCAACACCGAATCTAAAATTCCAAACTGAAAGCTAAACTAAAACCTAAGTCGAAAACCCAAACTTAAGGCTTTCAACATATTTGGTAACTACATTTAAGCGTTTCAAAAACCATCTATTGTTTCTTATTCTAGTCGAACTTTAAATGATTTTTATTGTATGAAATGTGATCTTTCCATTGATTTGTTTTTCTAACCAAATTGAATTCTGTCTTAGACGAACTAAGCTCCCAAAGTAGCCTAATTGAAACAGGAAACCTAGAAATTCTGAGCAAATTGCGGCGATTTGTAATATTTTAGCACCAAAATCTTAGGCTTTTAGTGATTGGTTTTCATGAAACGAAATTTCTAGTTTTAGAATCACATTTGACCTTTAAAATCATATTCTTAAAATCTGAAAATATTTGAACAAGTATATAGAGTTTTGATGGCTTAAAACGAGCAAAAATCATGAAAATATAAAATACAATTTTTTCAATTTTATTTCATTTTCATATTATTGTTATCCAAATTTTGTTTTATTAAATTAAAAGTCATATTACATTAATTTTCAAAATTTTTAGTTGAATTTTTTTATTTGTATATTACAAAATTGTAAAATTATCACAGGTGTTATGTTACTCGGTAAGTTATCACACAATCGAAATGTCTTAGAATCGAAACCCCAAACAAAAATTGAATCCAAACCTCAAAACCTAAACTGAAAGTGAAAGCCCAAACCGACACCAAATCTAAAACTCCAAACTGAAACATAAGTTGAAAACCCAAACTTAAGGACTTTCAACATATTTGGGTAACTACATTTAAGTCTTTTTAAAACCATCTATTGTTTCTCATTCTTGTCAAATTTTAAATGATTTCTGTTGTATGAAATGTAATCTTTTCATTGGTTTGTTTTTCTAGCTAAATTGAGTTCTGTCTTAGATGAACTAAGCTCCCAAAGTAGCTACCTAGAAATTCTGAGCAAATTGAGACCATTTGTAATATTTTGAGCCTCAAAATCTTAGGCGTTTGGTGATTGGTTTTCATGAAACGAAATTTCTAGTTTTAAGAATCACATTTGACCTTTAAAATAATATTTTTAAAACCAGAAAATATTTGAACGAGCATAGAGTTTTGATGGCTTCAACGAGCCAAAAAATCATGAAAATTCTGAAATATAAAATACAAAATTTTTCTTTTTTATTTCATTTTAATATTATTGTTATCCAAATTATGTTTTATTAAATTAATTTTAAAATTTTTTTGTTGAATTTTATTATTTATATATATTACAAAATTATAAAATTATCACACGTGTTAAGTTACTCTGCAGGTTATCGCACAATCAAAATACCTTGAAATTGAAACCCCAAACAAAAATCGAATCCAAATTCCAAAACTAAAACTGAAATTGAAAACCCAAATTGACACCGCATCTAAAACTCCAAACCTAAAACTAAACTGAAACCTAAATTGAAAACCTAAACTTAAGACTTGGTAACTACATTTAAACCATCTTTATATATATATATATATATATATATATTTCTTCTCCTTGAATTTTTCATAATATCTAAACTTTTCATGGGTTACTTTTTATTATTTATTGTCACTCTCTCTCTCAACTATTATCGATACTTACAAACATATATTTATAATTAATTACTATTAATTTAATTGAGAAATTGTTAGTTACATGTTTCTCAAACTTTTAACTTCTTAATTATTAAGGGATAAATCTTAAATTTATTTATAAATTTTGATTTAATGTGTAATTGTATGCATAAATTTTAATTTGGTATAATTATACACGTGAAATTCAAATTTTGGTTCAAATGTATACTTGAAATTTTAATTTTGATTTAATTATACACATTTAAAGAAATATGTACATTAATTTATTTTTATATTAGATATATATAATTATTTATGTATGCAATATATAAACATAAAATGATCTTATAAAAATAATTATGCTAATAATTTACAAGAATTGGATCAAAATAAAATTTTATATATAAAATTGCACAAAATTAAAGTTCATATATACAATTGCACATTAAACCATAATTCATGTATAATTTTTAGATTTATCCTAATTATTAAATATAAATATTGACATCTGTTGATCCTAGTATTTTATGCTTTGTTTTTGTTCATGTGTATGACCTTTGTTTTTATGTTTTATTTACTTATTCATTCTCAATTTTTGAATTATAGAAGATCAATATTTTTATTCATGTGAACTTTTTATCTTATTTTACATTTTAGCCCAGGGATTACATAAAAATGAAGAAGATTGAGAATGTTTTGTTTTCTAATAGAATTTTAGAGTCTACAAAAATGAAGAAATTGTAGTTCTTTTAACACAAGCATCAACGTTCATGATTTAATAGTTGAATCTCAAAATTAGTGTTCTTTCTCAAATTTCAATTTGATTTTTTATTGGTTATTTTCTTTTTTTTATCAAATTAATTTTTCTATTTAGTTTTTAAGCCAAAAATCAAACTTTTATGTTATCTTCATCTATGTATATATATTGTGGGGTGTGTCTCGCTTTTTGGGTAAACCGAGAAGAAACATAATCGGTCACGATGTCACACGGATGTGGCAACATGTATTTAACTTAAATTGGATTTCTTCTCTCGTTAAACTCTATTATCTTTTCCCAATTAAACTTTGAGTAAGCCTAGGAATATTTTAGTCATATTAGAACTTCAAAAATTAGCCCATTTAAGGGTCTTTGTATTCAGCTTTTGGGTTTTGCTCTTTGGGATTATTTTTTCATCTTGTACTCTTGGATTATTGAAAGTTTTATTTACTCGTGTTTTTATCCTCTTCAAATAGTTTTCCACATAAATTTTGTGTGTTCAATCTTCTTTATCTTTTCTATTTTGTTGTTTATACGGTCACTCCCAACACATATATAATCGAACTCCTAAGGAGAATAAAGGAAATAATTAGAGTAAAAAAGACTATTCACCTTCATTTAAAAAAATGCCAATAGAGCAATCTTTGATATTTTGGTGAAATTTATGTGAATGCAAATATTTACATTGTCACTATTTTTAATGAACCCTGAGCCTTGGATCCTAATTGAATCTTGGATCCTAAACTTTAGATTTAGGGTTAAGAGTCTAAGATTCAAGGTTTAGGATCCAAAGTCTAAGGTTTTAAGGTTCAAAGTATAGAGTTTAGAGTTTAACGTCCAAAGTTCAAGGTTTAGGGTTTGGAATAAAAATTACCAAAATGATGTATCAATGGTATGAAAAAAAGATACTGAAATGACATTAAATAATTGGTAAGGGATAGAGGAAGATGTGGCGTCGCTAGAGGTGATCATGGGTTGGGCTACCCGACTCGGCCCGAAAAATGGGAGGGTTCGGGTAAAAATATAGGACCGAAAATGGGTTTTAGCAAAAAATAAGGCGTTAGAAACAATGGGCCTCGAGTAAAACTTTTTGGCCGAGGCCGACTCATTGACCCAATTATATATTAAATATATATTTTATTTTAATCAAATATGTTTTTAAATTTACATATTTTTATTTGTTTTTGTTTTAATATTTGTTTTAAAATTTTTATTTAATGAAAAAGCTAAAAAAATTAATATGGGCTAGGCCAGTGCTCAGGTTTATCAATTTTCTTCGAGCCGGCTTGGATAAATTTTTAGGCTTATATTTGCTGCCAAGCTCGGGCCTAAAAAGCGGGCCTAAAATTTTGTCAGGCCCGACCCATGATCACCTCTAGGGTCGCTATTTCATACCATCTTTTCCCATATATATGACTCACACTAGAAACATGTTTAAATTTTATAAATATCAAGTAAATTAAAATTATTTAATGTATTTAATAGTCTTATTCTTTTCTACTATAATCCATCTCATTCCGAGAATATGATATGAAACTTATTTAAAACACTTCCATCAATTTTATTTCTTGATAATTGGGGAGAGAATGTAATTGCTTGAAATCGAACTCAGATTCTCATGCCTATAACATAATGTTTTTGTCATTAGGCCAAGAGATTACCGAACAATCAAAATTTAAACACGTATATTTACCACACTTGTTGAAATAAAGAAATAATCTTATTCAATTTTAATGCCACTATTTATTTTTAAGCATTGTAAAATTTTAAAAATAATTTAAAATTTGAATTATAATCTAAAATGTACTGTGCAAGTAACTTGAAAGCCCAAGACATGGTGTTTATTTTGACTTTTGACTCAATCGCAATCTCAATATCACCCTAAATTAAAGTGTTTGTATTATTCAGATACAAATTTGTTGATTATCCTACGTGGCAGATTCTAAGAAGATCACTCTCAGTATTTATCCGCATTCCATGTCTACTCTAAACCACAGTGATTAAATCCTGGTTATTAAAATTTTACAAATTGGTACTTAAATTATTTCATTTTTAAATTGGTACATAAATTTTTTATCACAATTGATTCCTAAACTATACTTTATATCTAAAGTGATACCTAAACTATAATGTCTTTCTCAAATTGATACCTAAACTTTTTTAAATCACAAGTGGTATATAAGCCATATCCTGCAACCAAAACTTGATCTATCACCCAAATTACTCTGTCGGTAAAAAAAAATCTCTTAGCCAATTATATTGTGACACGTGCAATTTTTAATTAAAAAAAGTTAGATATTATTTAGTAAGATATTATTTAGTAAGGTTTTTTATTCTTCACTTAAGAACTCCAATGACAAAAACTTAAGAATTTGTCGAAAATCTCATCTAAACTCGGATTTCACGACAAAACCCAAATCTGGCAAGCTTCGTCTTTTCTTAGACTTTGATCAAAACTTGTGTATTATTTTTCTTAAAATGATTTTTTATTTTCTATACGCTTTGCATAAAATAGTCAATGTTAGGTAAATCTCTATAATAACAAAAGCACGTCATGTAACATGAATCTAAATACGAGAAGAAGTTGAATAGAACAAAAATGATAGGAGGGTTGCAAAGAGAAGTTGCCTAACAATTAAAAACAAGTGCATTAAAAGAGATTTTTTTTTTTTACAGCTAAGGTAATTTGAGTTACGAAGTATAAATTAAGTATTATTTTGAGTAATGGAATATAATTTAAGGACCATTTTGTAATTTAACCCAATTGAAGACCCTGTTTTTAAAAAAAAAAAAAATCTAATATAGAAAATGAAAAACCCCGAATAAAAACGCAGGAGAGTTAAAGTAGTTAAAACATAAAACGACTTTGCTCATCTCTCACTCTTTATAGTATCTGGAAAAAAAAGTTTCTCCATTGCTAGATCTCTTGGGATTTAAATTCCTCTTTTTTTTATTTATCTTTATTTTTATCTTTTTCAAAAAAAAATCTCTTGAAAAAAAATTGATTCCGATTGACTAAAATCAGTCATGATTTCTTCAAGCAAGATCAAATCCGTCGATTTCTACAGGTTCAGATCTCTCAGTTCTCTTTTTTGATTCGTCAGGTTTTTTTTTTTTTCTAGTAAAATTTCTGATTATTGGCTGAAATGAAGTTAAGTTTGTTAGTTTAATGGATCCGAGCATTTAATATAGAAAAAAGAGCTAAACTAATCGCTGTTTGCTATATTTGGATTGAAATTTTGTTTATTTATTTACTGGAAAATGAAAAACAAATATTACGTTCTAGTTAGATTGTATTCGTGTGAATAATTTTGGAGAAACTTCTTGTTTGGTTGCTAAAATTTGATAGTAATTTGGTGAATGAGCTTAAATTCTTTTTTGTGAATATTGTTTGCTATTTCGGTTGAAGCACATATTGTGGACTAAATTATCTGCTGAAATGCTTAGGGTTTTTACAGGGTTTAAGTAAATGTTATAATGATACTTGTGTTTTGTTAATTATTTTTTCATCTATGTGCAGGAAAATCCCTAGAGATTTAACAGAGGCATCTTTATCCGGTGCAGGGTTATCCATCATAGCTGCATTGGCTATGATGTTTTATTTGGAATGGTAGGCAGCTTTTCTGTTTACTCAAATTTGATTTGGTTTGGCATGTTGGTTGATTTTAAATCCCAAACAACACCTTTGCAGCATCGTTCTATCGTAATATTTGTTGCCATTTCCTTTTCTATTCTCGGATGATACTTATCAGATATATTTTTAGTTCATTTGTTCTACTTTTTCCTTGAAATGAAATTGATTCCTCTGTTCTTTTCCTGTACACGTTTTAATCCATTAAATATCTTTTGCAGGAATTGAGTAATTATTTTACAATCAGCACCTCTACATCTGTTATTGTTGACAATAGTTCTGATGGAGACTTTCTACGCATTGATTTGAACATGAGGTGCATTAACTTTCTGTAGCAATCTTATTTTTCAATGTTCTCATTTGTGGCTATATTATGGAAGGTCCGGGTGAACTTCATGTCAAAAGTACAAGCAGAATGTAATTGTATTTTGTAGATTGAGCATGTGCTTATATAAGCTTTTACTGCTTACCTTTATTGATACTGATAGCACATTAGCGTAATGGGCATGAGTTGTTTGAACCGTGTTAAATTCCTAGTGATGAGAAATGTACTTACAATCTGGTAAATCTCACATTTATTTTCAATTGAGCTTAGCATGAAAAGAGATCCCCCATGCAATTGGGGTCCTAACTCAATTGCAACATTCTTGCTTGGCTAGCACATAAACAGTGAGATCCATTGCATTATGGTTCTGATGGTACTTTATACTGCAATTGAGATTTCTATACAGATTCCCCTCCCTTTTTTCCAAGAAATGTTGGGATTAGATTGCTGCATGTAAATCAAGATTTATTTGATCATACTTATATGGTTTTTCTTCTAAACTGTTGTAGGTTGCTATTCTGTTGGTTATCTTGATATGCATGTATCTTTTCATTTCTGTAATATCCTTGAACATAGTTTGAGCTTTATTTTTAATGATAGATAATTATGTTGGCTGACTATTCCAATTGATCTCCAGTTTTCCAGCGCTCTCATGTGAATTTGCATCTGTTGACGTGAGTGATGTCTTGGGAACTGTAAGTACCTATATTAGTGTTTCAATTGCTTAATTTTATTGAAAAAGCAAAATGCTTCTGTTTAGTACTAAATCTTTTGCAAGATGATCCTTGCTTTGCTCTGAAGCTTTTTACTAGCTGCAAGCTTAAAATTGCACTTTAAATGCCCAATACAGACAAAGTCTGTCAGAAAACCTTAAGATGATCTACTACTGTTGTGCCCTATATATTTTGAATTTCATATGAATATATTTTTTATGCTAAATAAAATGAAGTACATCGCACCATTTTTATGCTGGATATTGTTTGCATTTGACAGTAATACTTTTCATATTCATTCTTCAATTCCTCAGCAGCATTTACCATTCAAAGTTTGGTCCATATGACTAAATTTGTGTCTTCTGTTTTCAGAACAGGTTGAATATAACAAAAACAATCCGAAAGTTTTCAATAGATCAACATTTAAGACCTACTGGTGATGAGTTTCATTCTGGACCTGTTCCACATTCTGTTAAGCATGGAGATGAAGTTGATGAAGAAACTGTTGAGGGTGCTGTACCATTAAATGGTGTTAGCTTTGACAAACTTTCACATGTGTAAGTTGATTAATTCAAAGTTTCAAACCATTTAATTTTGTGTATTGTGTTCCACTTGGATCTTTCTGCTAAATGCCAATTTTGCTGATACCTCTATGTACTTGATTTGACTTTTTATTTTTTTGCAGGTATCCAATTTTAGTTGTCAATTTTTTGCTCCTTGGTGCTACTGGAGTATTCGCCTGGTAATCTTCTATTAGCATGTGTGATCTTTTGTCTTGAAGATGCTTGCAGAAAGTATTATTGTCTAACACTTGGCTACATACCGTGGTCATTATACACAACTTTTGTTATAGTGATATGATTTCCAATTCTTCTCTTATTAACAATCCATCTTGTGACTTTATGCACTTCTTTTTTATTTTAATAACCCTCTTTTGTTTCTTTTGGATTATTGAGCATTTTAATGACGCTCTAATATATTTTGTGATGTGATATTTTCTGTATTAGGACCTTAGTTTCAGAAGCTCTGTGTCTTCCTTGAAAGCAAATGCATGTTTGTCTACTTATTCGAAAAAGAGCATCCAGAAATAATTAGACCCTTGCCTCACCATTTTACTTTTTACGTTTCAGAAACCATCATGGGAGAAAACTGCTAACATAATAAGGCAGAGGTCTGAGCAAACATCATTTCTACTCCATGGAGTAAATTTATAGATAGTTTATTGATTTGGCATGAATTTTGTACCTTGCCTTTTACAGATATGATCCAGAAGCGGATGGGCGTATTCTTCTGGCCAAGGTTGATTGCACTGAAGAAGTTGACTTGTGTAGGAGGTATTTCTTTGTTTGATTTTTTCTCTCATGTAAATTAATGCTTTCTTGTTTGAGAATACAATTATATGTCATTATTTGACCTCCATATTGTTGCCTTTCAGTCTTTCTGATACATATATTTAAACATTGCTTTCTTGCTTCTAGTATAGGAATAGTCCCAAATGTTGCATCTTTTTCTTAGCTTCATCATAAGTTTAATCTTCTCTCTTTATCTCTTTCTTCCTTTTCTGGCACATTTATTTCTACTATGCTCACTACGTTTATGTTGTTCATACAGGCATCACATCCAAGGGTATCCATCCATTCGTATTTTCCGTAAAGGCAGTGATCTGAGGTAAGAGGAAGTATTATAGTACAAATCCTTTTTCACCCTTATGTAAATGACTGAATGTCCTCCCCATTTTTCCACGTTCTTCCTCTGCCTTTTCCTTATGTAGCTTGTTACTCAACAATATTATATTCCAGTATGTGAAACTCATTTATGTACTATGTTTTCAGGCATATGTTTAACCCTCCACTTTCCTTTGACCAACTAGATGATTATTACATTCTTCTAGGTTAATTAGTGCTGCTGAACCTTATGTTATATGTTCAATGTGGATTGACCTTTTTTGTGTGCATTTCAGGAGGACCACGGACACCATGAACATGAATCTTATTATGGAGATCGTGATACAGAAACCCTGGTTAAGGTACACGACTAGTTTTGAATTGGCTATTTGCTTTTACGGTTCAATTATAGAAATCTTATAAGATAGACGTGCATGCATGATCTAATGCAATTGTCTGTTTCTTCCAGGCGATGGAAGATTTGGTTGCTTCTCTTCCAAGAGAGAACCAAAGGCTGACTTTAGAGGATAAATCCAATATAACAAAACGACCAGCACCATTGACCGGAGGATGCAGAATTGAAGGATATGTCCGTGTAAAAAAGGTAATAATCACAATACTAAATCAGAAACTGACTTTGGATTTTTTACTTGTAATTATTTTGTCCAATCGTTTATGTTTACCATTGAGATACATGAGCCGTAGAAATGTTGTTATATCCTACATTACTCGGACTCAAGTGTCAGTGTAGGATACGGTATGTGTCTGACACAGGTATGGTCAGATTATCTAAGGCTTTTCATGTATTTGGAGGTCATATTTACATATCCATGTGTCATACATGAGTGTTGGACATAGGTACTTTTACAAAATGAATAATTGGAGCAACATAGGTTACATTGTCCCTTTGATCTCAAACTTTTGCCAAGTCAGAACTGTTTTACTTCATATACCTCAAAGTATTAAGTGAATTGCACTTTGCAGGTTCCGCAATCTTATCATCTCTGCTCGATCAGGAGCCCATTCTTTTGATACTTCTAAAATGAACATGTCTCATGTCATTAACCATCTTTCGTTTGGTAAAACAATTTCGCCGGTTACTGAGTGATGCAAAGAGATTAATACCTTATCTTGGGAGAAGCCATGACAGATTGAATGGTCGGTTGTTCATTAATCACCGGGATTTAGATGCAAATGTTACTGTAAGTTTGTTCTTTTATACAGTCCTTTCCTTCCAATTATTTTATCTCTTTAAGTAACATGGTTGACCATAAGCATTTTATACGCATCTTTGTCAAAGCAAATGATGTTTTACCTCTGTGGCTGAGTAAGATAGGCATTGACCTTGGTTGAGAATATAGAGTATTCTGTTCTAAGAAATCCTTATAATCTAAAACTCGTAAATGAACGTAACTGATCACCTTCTTAACTTCATTTTCAGATAGAGCATTACCTTCAAATAGTCAAAACAGAGGTAGTTACAAGAAAATCTTCTCGGGAACATACGTTAATTGAGGAATATGAGTACACCGCACACAGCAGTCTGGCACAGAGCATATACATACCTGTTGTGAAATTTCATTTCGAGTTATCTCCAATGCAGGTTATTTTCCAAACTGCTTTAATAATTTTTAACAAAGTTTTTACCTTCCATTCTTCTTGTTTTTCATTCGTTTTTTTGTATGCAGGTTTTGGTAACAGAAAACCCAAAATCGTTCTCACACTTCCTCACCAATGTCTGTGCTATAATAGGAGGCGTTTTCACGGTTAGTATCTTAGCACCATGTCCCAAACCTCCATTCTTTTTTACTTTTTCACGAAATCCACGGTCATTGGTGTTTAAATTTGCAGGTAGCTGGGATATTGGATTCAATATTACACAATACAATTAGGTTGATGAAGAAAGTAGAATTAGGGAAAAACTTTTGATAGAAGGTTAAAGAAATGATGTGTAAAGAAAAACCTAATTAGTGAGGATTATTTTAAGGAAACAGAATGGGATCTTTTACGTATACAAACGAAACCCAAGAGTTCTATTTCTAGTTGCAGTTGGAAATAATTTCGGTATAGATCTTTGAAATCCCCCATCATCAATGCAACAACTTTGATCTTCTTTCCCCTTTGAGAAAAATGTGGAGATTTTCTCGGCCCAATGTCGAAATTATTTGGACATGGCTGACTCTAAATTGCACTGTGCCCATGATCTAGTTTAAAGTATTTGTATGAACCATTAAAATTTACAGAAAACAAAGAATAAAGAAAGAAAATATTTATTTGTAATTACTTTTATATTTTATGAATCACTTGTAATAAAATATTATTTATTTTTGTATTTATTTATATAAAAGAAAAAGTAAATGTTTTTATAAAACAATAAAATTAAATAATATTGTAATTAATTATGAATTTAAAATTTATTTTATTTATAATATATATTTTTGTATTTTTGTATTTACTACGTAGAAAAGAAAAGAATAATGTAAAAGAGAAATGAATTTTTTTTTTTTGAAAATGATGCATGTCAAACTCAGTTGTTGACACATGTCACTAAGAGACATGTAATAGAAAAGTTGATGGAATGATTGGCAAAAGGATGTGATTGAGTTATACCAAAATTTGAGGATCAATTAAAGATTTGATTGATTTTGGGGCCATTTGATGGAATTATATATATATATATATATATATATTGAAAATTAAAATAAGATCTTTAAGGGTAAATATCCTATATATACCAAAAATAAAGAAAAATTACTAAATATGCCAGTTTGAAAAATAATTACGGACAAAAGCGCTTTTTTTGAGGTGGACAAAAGCGCTTTTCGAGTGCGTTTTAGCTCGATCCCCAAAACGCTACCGACGGACGCTTTTTGCCCTTCATTCCATATGCAAAATTAATTGAATTTTTGGGCAGAGTCTCCGCAAAATAATTTTGAGGAGACGTTTCAACAAACAGACAAAAACGCTTCAGAGGTGCACTATCGCCAGGCACCAAAAGAGCTCCCGTGGATGCTTTTTCTAATGGTCTCCGCCAAAATAATTTTGAGGAGACGTTCAACAAACATGGCAAAAACGCTTCAGGGTACACGTCACAGAGTACCGAAAAGAGCTCCCACGTGGACGCTTTTCTACATGGTCTCCAAAGAAACTTAGGCTATAAATCAACCAAATTTCATTCTCGGCCAGAAGGCAAATTCAGCAAAAGAAAAAAATTTGAAAATGAGTGAACGAACGTCTGCTATTTACTACGATGGTAAAGTTCGTGACATCAAAATGGTGTTATTTTCTTATCGGAGAACACACGACGAAGTTTTAATCGAACGTCAATTTGGTAGAACTGCAAAAGAATTAGGCGTAAAATATTGAACAACGCCAATGAAAGTTCATCTATTAAGTATAGATTTTGCGCTGTTGATCCGGTGAGATATGACCCATTCGACATCAACGGTCTTGAGCCTTGAGGCAATGGTGGAGACTCATCTTGCCGTGGATCGCCCTATCTCGAGTTATATGTAGAATTTTCATCTCCAAGTGATCATTCTGCGACCTCAACATCATCGTCGTCGAGGGAATACACGACCCCAAACCGACACTGTAAGTGGGAGGCAAAACACAAAAGTGCCCTGGCGATGGTAGTATGGAAAACATAACCCCGCACGACATTCGGTTGGTTGATGGGACATGCATATCCGCCCTTCGACGTCCGATGATAGAAATACGTATTGGGGGACGCCAAGAACTTCTAGTGGTTGGCAATCCACATATGATTGAGATATTTACGAAAGATGTTTAAGGAGGGATGATGTACTCCGACGACATCCACCGCCGAGGGCCCTCGCTTGTTGCAGTTATGGAGGGTCGACGATGAACTCGATGTGGATCCACCTCGGAGCCAAGGCCGGAGGTAGAAGTTGGATTATTTTCAACCGGAGCCCGCTCCAATTGTATTGAAGATGTTGAGGCGGTTCGACGAAGATGAAGAAGATCTGCTATTCGGGTGTACTCACCTCCACCCACATGCATAATGTCAATCTATCTCAAGATGATGCATTAGAGTTTCTGAACTACCACACGGACGCTGGACTGCTACAAATTCTTCGTTGATTCGACCAATTAGAAGTTGGTAACCGTTTTCCAACAAGAATATTTTCTTCGCATTGAAACAATACAAGATCGTGAACGGGTTAACTACAATGTGGTTAAATCCGAGCTCGATAAGTACGAGGCAAAGTGTGCAAGGTCAAGACGGCACATGTTCATGGAAAATCATGGCGTCGTTGAGGAAAAGGACAGGTTGTGGGAGGTCAAAAGTACAAGGTCCACATACATGTCTTGCTTGACAAGACTACTATGTGTTCAATGATTTGAATAACACTAATACTATATAATGTTGCATTATTTAACGATCTTCGATGAGATGTAACACAAGATCATCCGAGGATGGATTCGACATGTTGGTGACTTAATAATCCCAACGGTGAAGGTCGATCCCAAGACTACGGTGCCACTTTAATTGGCAATATTCAGTAGCCAATTGGGGTACACGCTCTTCTGAAAGGCTTGGATAGCCAAGGAAGGTATTAGAAAAGTTGCATGGTGTGGGACGTTCATATAATGAAGTGTGGCGTGGTGTCGTTTGGAGAGATATGTCCCAGCAAAGACGACGACATTGAATACTTGTTCGGCGACTACAACGATCGCCGCTTCCGTTATGCAGTGTTCAAGCGCTCCGTTCTAGACATTTAAGCAATGCCGAGATGCTTTACATACCGCAAGCCATTGGTACAAATTGACGGTACCTTTATGTGTGGTAGATATACGCATTGGCTATTGCTAGCAAGTGGCACAAGACAATGGGAGAATCCTTCCGATCGCATTCGCATAACACCGGGAAGTCAGATGACTGGACTTCTTCCTATCTAGGTTAAGAAGGCATGTCCATCCCCAACCCGACATATCGCTTTATAGGATAGGGCCCGAATACTTGCAATAGAATGCCACGGAAGCATGTGGCATCGCACACACCATCAATATCGCCTCGGCATGTTTCATCCAACTACTATGGGCAACATCGATCTAAAAGATGAAACAACAAGTGACGATATGGGTATGAAATATCTATTAATATAATTTCGTTTGTAATATTCAATTTATTCTCAATTGAAGAGTGGTGTGTAATATTCACTATCAACGTATGTTAGGTGGTACGAGATCAATAAAGATTGTTTTAAGGAGATGCTGCCAATTTGCACTCGATAACGCAAGGTGCAAATTACCTATGCAATATTCCTTTCAAACAAGTGGACACAAGTATATGACGGTGGCTACGATATGGTCATATGACCTCAAACCTTGCCGAATGCATAAATTCTACTCTAAAAGGAACTCATCATCCGCCGATTACATCGGTTGTGTGGGAGACATATTTTCGCTTAGCGGCACTATTTCAAGAGAGCAATGAGTTATAGTGGCGATACAAGGAGGCCATGTATGGAGCCCGAAGGTCTTGCAAGAAATAAACCGTGGAAGGCACGGCGAACACCATGCACACAGGTGTCACGACGCGAACCTATGGTTTCGTGTCACGGAGTTTGATGATCGAACCAAGGTATTGTTGGCGGGCATTATCGTGTACACTTAACAAATAGGACTCGCGATGGGATATTTGATGCACCGTTACCCATGTGCTCATGTACTTGCGGCTTGTCGAATCTCGCTTGATCCTATGAGCTATGTCGATTTAAGTGTACAAATTAGAAAACATGTACAACGTGTGGAGAAACGATTCCACCGTCCCGATGAACGTAAGTGGTCGCTCGATCGCTTTCACCGTATAAGTCGCTTTCGGATAGACAATTGAGGCGTAAACCAAAAGGTCGACCTTGCTCGACTAGAATACTAACAATATGGATATTCAAGAAACGAGCAACCAAAGCCACTGTATGGATGGTGTAGGAACCCGGCCATACATCTCGTCGTGTCCAAATCAAATAGTTGACCGTGTTCTTAGCTTTTTGGTCTCTTGGTGGCTATGTAATTTCTATTTTTTGGAGGAAAATGGTGAACTTTTGTATAAGAGCTTTTATTTTATTCAAGTTATTAAAATTAAATTAAAAATTAAAAAAATTAAACCATTTCTATCTTATCAAAGATATTAAAATTAAAATAAAAAATTAAAATACAAAAGAAATAAAATTAAACTCAAAATTTATTAAATATAAAAAATTAAATTACAAAAAAAGAAATTAAACCATTTCTATCTTATCAAAGATATTAAAATTAAAATAAAAAATTAAATTACAAAAGAAATAAAATTAAACTCAAATTTTATTAAATAAAAAATTAAATTACAAAAAAAGAAATTAAACCATTTATATCTTATCAAAGATATTAAAATTAAAATAAAAATTTAAATTACAAAAGAAATAAAATTAAACTCAAATTTTATTAAATATAAAAAATTTAAATTACAAAAAAAATTAAACCATTTCTATCTTATCAAAGATATTAAAATTAAATTAAAAAATTAAATTACAAAAGAAATAAAATTAAACTCAAATTTTATTAAATATAAAAAATTAAATTACAAAAAAATTAAATCATTTCTATCTTATCAAAGATATTAAAATTAAATTAAAAATTTAAATTAGAAAATAAAAAATTAAACTCAAATTTTATTAAATATATTAAAACTAAATTAAAAAATAAAATTGCAAAACTAAATTAGGGTTTAGAGTGATGCTTGGGAACCAGACACCAAGGCTGGCCTGATTCTGCTACGGATTCCTCCTTCTTCTAGCTTCCATGGGTCGTGGAACCTCAAAGGGAATCGGTCCCAAGTGGGTCGTTCAGGTGTTGCGATGATGACCCACCTTGATAAAATAATGACCCGGAGGTGTTTGCATAAACCACCGGGGTGATCGATCCCATTCGAAGGAGCTCGGTAGAAAGAATCGCCACCGATGGCCCTCCTCTAATCCCACATGCGACGCGGCCTCACGATCGGTAGCAAGCGGAGTAGTCGAACGGATTCGAACTCACCATGCATTCCAACCTGGTTGGGACCGGAAAAGGAAACATGTACGGTTAGGAGGATACATATAAGGGTAGGATACACACCGCATAAACGATGAAGGCTGTGATGTTGGCGTTTCACTGAATCGATGGGCTCGGTGATCTGTAGGCACTCTGCCGGGCCCAAGGATCGTGTAGGAGCGTTGATGGCCCGCTCTTCACCCATTCTCCTTGGATTTAAAGGGCCCGACGTTCTATTCTCTCGAATTTGTCCGCTCTCTTTTTTCGACAAGATACGGCTTGCCATGGATCCTAAACCATGGCATGTACTCCAACACGTGACGCTAACTCAAGAATGATGATCGGTTCCTGGATAGGTAAAAGTCATACCGTTCTCCCACGCCTCGATATGACCGACCAAAATCTTGGCCAATCCGAAGGCGCCAGAAGTCCACTTTGTGTTCATCATCGAGCACCTCCGTGGCACGAGGATCGGTTGCCAAAATCTAAATTGCCCCGTAACTCAATCGACGGTGCATCTCCACGGTCGCAGGGTGATCAATGGGACCTTTACGTCAACTGCTTGAATTTTGGAAGAACTCCTCCTAATTACCGTCAATTTTTGAATCCTCGACGGTGTCCATTGAAACTATATTAACATTACCAAAATATTAGTTATATACATAATATTAGAGACTACATACTAAATACTAAATTATAATAACGAAATTGAAACTTGTGATTCGACTGCTGGTCCAATAGAGTCGATATCCTTAAGTGAGTTAGGTATTCCAACATGACTCATGAATGGTTCCACCTTATTAAATGAACTTTTAGCATGCACTTCTACTATAAATCTATGAAATAATTATAAAATATAATATTAAATTTACCTCGTTATCGTAGGGAATGAATATGACTGTCGAGTCGAGGACATAAAAATGGAAATCGAAACCATGCCCATGACTGCAGAGTGATAGGCAACCTCCGATTTTGGCTTTACTAGGCGTGTCTCGCACATCTCCTGACAACCTCGATAGCACGCAGACCCCCAACTCAATTCACCTACTGTTCTAAAATCAACAAGTTTGGAGCCATCTCGGTGGACGAGGTTTCTAGAGAGGTCCAAGATCGATAGCCTCCAATTATTTGAAAATGTATGCCCGAGCATACCGTATTCTTTCTACTTCTGTCGAACCTCATTCGGCTCCAAGAATGTGTCTCGTAACCAGCCATATCGATCCGAGCTCCTTAAATTCTATCCAAATGGCACCTAAGCTCATAGCATACGGCCATCCAATCGGTAGATATTGCGCACCTGTGATCTACCGAATTGCCCACCCAGAATCCCAACGCAATCGCACATCTTCTAGAGTGATGTACACTCTCCACATGGTAGATGGAAAGTGTGCGCTCGGTCTCCACCTCTCTATCAACGCTACCGATCAAAGGCCCAACTTGAACCCCACCTCATCGTGGCCACGTGCAAAACCCTCTTCCGAGTAAGTCTCGATCAAGGCGATGGGGACCATGCATGTTGAATATAACATTCGACACTGATCTAAGACTGTTAAAAATTATATAATTAAAAATTAATTAAAATTGCATAATTGAAAGAAAAATTAAATAATATTGAAAATTAAAATTAAAACTTACCATTTGCATTTGCTCGACGGAGACGTGCTTGTTGTCTAGGCGATGTAATTCCCGCCATTGTAATCCGATAAAAAATTTAAAATTTTCCAAAAAATATATTAAAAAATTATAAAGGGCTTTTTCAGAATAGTAAAGGACTATTTAGAAATTTGAGCGTAAATTTCAAGGACTTTGAGAAAAATATGAGAAAATTGAGAGAATATTGAGAAAGAATTGAAGTGTGAAAAAAATAAAGGGTTGGAGGGTTTTATACTTTTTTTATGTTGGTTCCAACGGTCAAAAAAATTGACCGTGGGATTTGACCGTTGAGGCTAAAGCGCCCTTAGGATGCGCTTTTGTCCACCTCAAGCAAGCCTTACGTGGACGCGCTTTTGGAGGTGGACAAAAGCGTCCTAATGGGCTAGCTTTATTCAGATCCCAAAAACGCTCGACGTGGATGCGTTTTTGGGGAAACGGTACTTCCGTAATTATTTTTCAAACGACACATTTTCGTAATTTTTTTATTTTTGGTATATATGGGTTATTTACCCGATCTTTAATGAACTAAAAGAAATTCGCATGCAAAATTTAAAATTGTTATATGTCTCATTTATTATATATATATATATATATAAAATCTTTTTTAATTATACTTACATTCACCGTTATCACCTAATCTTAGTTGTGTAGTTTTAAACGGGTAAATATCCCATATATACCAAAACTAAAGAAAAATTACTAAGTGTGCCGGTTTGAAGAATACTTACTAAGTACTGCTTTCCAAAAACGCCTCACGCCAACAGATTTTTGAGGAAGCATGAAAGCGCTCCCGAGGACGCTTTTGTCACTTTAGCAAAGCGGCCACGTAAGCACGCTTTTGCTGAGGTGGACAAAAGCGTCCTCGGGCGCTTGTCTAATAACCAAGAAAACGCACCGACGTGACGCGCTTTTGCCCTCCTTCCCGCCCACTTGCGTATGAAAAATTAATTGAATTTTTGGGCCGTAGTCTTTGGCAAAATAATTTTGAGGAGCGTTTCAACAAACAAGCAAAAAACGCTCAAATAGGTGCATGCGCTAGAGTACCAAAAGAGCTCCCACGTGGACGCTTTTACTGAATGGTCTCCGGCAAAATTAATTTGAGGAGACGTTTCAAAAATAGTAAAAACGCTTCCAAGAGGTGCACTATCGTAGAGTACCGAAAAGAGCTCCCACGTGGGACGCTTTTTGCTCAATGGTCTTCGTAAAATTAATTTGAGGAGACGTTTAACAAACAATGGCAAAAACGCTTTCAAAGGGTGCACTTGTCAGAAGAGTACGAAAAAAGCTCCCACGTGGACGCTCTTTTGCCTAAGGGTCTTCGCAAACTTAGGTTATAAATCAGCCAAATTTCATTCTCGGTGGCGTAAGGCAAATTTAGGCAAAAGAAAAAAGAAAATGAGTGAACGATTAATGCTATTATTTATTACGATGGTGAAGTTTGTGACACGAAAATGGTGTTGTTTTCTTATCGTAGACACACAGGATCGAGTTTTAATCGAACGTCGATTTGGTAGAACTGCAAAAGAATTAGGCATAAAATATTCGAACAATGCCAATGAAAGTTCGATCTATTAAGTATAGATTTTACACTTGTTGATCCGGTGAGATGTGACTCATTCGACATCAAAGGTCCCGAGCCTTGAGGCAATGGTGGAGACTCATCTTGCCGTGGGTCGCCCTATCTCGAGTTATATGTAGAATTTTCATCTCCAAGTGATCTTTCTGCGACCTCAACATCTCCTGCTCGAGGGGAACACACGACCCTAAGTCGACACTGTAAGTGGGAGGTAAAACACGAAGTGCCGTGGCAAGTGGTAGTATGAAAAATATAATCGCTACACGACACTTCGGTTGGTGGATAGGACATGCATATCCGTCCTTCGACGTCCGATGATAGAAATACGTATTGGGGGACGTCATCAACTTCTAGTGGTTGGCAATCCACACATGATTGGTGTAACAACCAAATCGACCCTAACCTAACGGTGATTTTGGAACCACGAATCCAAGTCGAAATAATAATTTAATATCATTTTCTTGATGAATATTTATGATTGACTATGTACTAAAAATTTCGTGAAGTTAATTGCTTATTTAGATGTTTAATTTAATAAAAGGATCAAATAGTTTAAGTGGTGAAAGTAGGATGCATGAATTAAGAAGGTAAATTGAATTGTTTTGTTCAAGTGAGGATTTGCATGTCAATTTTGCACTTTTCATGGTAGTGGACGGCATAATCATTGTTGTATATTAAATTCAATTTTCTTTAGTTAGTGGTGATTATATGTATATTATAATTGGAAATAAATATAAAAAAAAAACAACTTTTTCCCCCACTTCATCTTCTCCACGAAAACAAAGAAAAAAAAGGGGTAGAAAACTTGAGCTCCATGGCCGGTTCTTGCATGTTCTATTAAGGTAAGAAATTGAGCTTCATTTTTGTTAATTTTGCATGGTTGTTAGTTGTCATGTATATTTCAAAGTACAATTGAAAATTTTGGAGTTTGAAGCTTATATTAGGTTCGCCATGGATGAGTGCATTGCTTTAAACATGGTTGTTAGGATATTTCTTTTAGTATGAGCTAGGAATAAACATTATTGAGTAGGAAATTGGATAAGAGGGATGAATGAAAACTTGAATTTGAAACTATTTAGTTGAGGGTATAAATGCAAAATAAATGGCTCGTATAGACTAGAATAGAATAGGAGTGGAGAAAATTCGGTTCTTAAGGTGCTAGTTCAAATTTCAGGTAGTTTTGTGTTTTATGTTAGGGGACTAAGTTGTGAGAAAACCAAAAGAGAGGGGTAATCGGTGAATTAGAAAATTTTATAGTATGAGTTATTTTAATGTATAAAGGAATAAATACATATTGAGGGGTATTCGCATTAGCTAAATGTGTATGAAATTTTTATATATGTTGGAATAAATGCAAAGAATTAGTATTAAATTTTAAATATTATGAAACTAAGAATGACCAATTTAAAAGAATAATACTATGTTAGGTTCGAATTGAGATGAATGAAATTCTTTTGAATAGACTTCTTTGAAATTTTGTTTAGAGCAAGGAAAGAAAGAATTGGAAAAGGATCGGGAAAAGCTAAGCTAGACGAGTAGCAGGACATCCTTACCTTTCAACTATCAAAGTAAGTTTAAGCAATTGAATTGGGTCGATTTTACTCTATATCATACATATATATATTTATTAATGATTTAATTTGTTTATATCATGAGGCCGAATGTATTTGTGGAATATGCTTGAAATGGCGAATGTATGGCTTGATAGATGTTTAAGCAAGCTTGAAATGGTTTTTGAATGGAATTAATATGTATGTATGTAATATAAGATGGATGTATACAAGAATGAAATTAGAAATGATTATTTAAAGGTGGAGGATATATGTTGTATGTTTAACAAGTATGCCCAAGGTAGTAGTAAGTATATGAGCAAAGGTGATAATTGTAAATTTATAGTATGTAAATAAATATTTGACCGTATTCATGATTTATATCGAGGAGATCTGTTGGTTGGGCACTGTGTGTGCGAAAATATAATCACCGAGCACTGCGTGTGCGATATCGGTTGAAAGGCACCTGTGTGCGGAAAATATAATCACCGAGCAATCGTGATGCGATATCGGTTGAAAGGCACGTGTGCGGAAAATTAAGTACCGAGCACGATGTGTGCGATATCGGTTGAAAGGCAACGTGTGCGGAAAATTAAATTAAGTACCGAAAGCATGTGTGCGATATCGTTGAAAGGCACGTATGCGGAAAGTTAATTACCGAGCAACGTGTGTGCGATATCGGTCGGGAGGCACTGTGTGTGGAAATATAATCATTGAATACTGTATGCAAGATCGTAAAAAGGTAAGAATAGAGAAATTATTAAAAGTAAATAAAGACGCCGGTATGTTTGGTGAATGGTTCATCATCTTCTGCGAATTTAAGTAAGCTAATTTAAAGTGGCTATGAAACATGTGACTATATGGTTACTTGATTTTTGATTTGTGATTGGATGAATCGGACTTGATAAATGTTAGTTTTGGCTACATGTTGATAGATTGAATTATTCTATAGTTAGTTTGAGAACTAAAGCAATGACATAATGCATATTTGTGTACTTTATCTTCTTGCTTTAACTTCATCGAGCTATCTAAGCTCATTTGGAGTGTTTATTTCTTGGTGTTTTAGATTTTGAGGTCGCACTTAAACTCGGAATCCACTTGAAGTCAAGCACACTATCATCTATTTTGGGTACCTCTTTATTTATGAAACTTTTGGGAATTTTGGCATGTATAAGCTAGGTTGTCCTTTTGAGTTGCTTTGAAATGAATGTATATAAGGCCATGCGAATATGGCTAAATTTTTAGTTAAGACCTGTTGTGTCTTGATATGTATGTTGGTTTATGATGGCAATGTTTATGCATTCTTAATTAAAGTTTAATCGTTTTTGTTAAGGAAATGTTTGTATCTAAATGAATCCTTGAATTAGGGATGTAGGTAGGTTCGGTTAGAAGCTAGTCTTTCATAAAATGCAACAAAACAGCTTGTAGTAGCAGCAGTGATGTGAGTTAGAAAAATCACCAAAAATAGGGTATATTGAATTAGAAGGTGAATGAGATATGAAATTAAACCTTATTGTGTCTATTTTTACATAGGAGAAACAGAGTAGGCAAAAGATTTATATATTATGAGATAATTAAGTTTTAGTGAGACCTGCTCTAAATGAATTCATGAGCAACTGTTCTGTTTTGGAAAAATTGTCAAAAATTGTACAAAAATCATTAAGAAGCATGGTTTATATGTGTAGAACCCTTAATGAGTCTATTTTTCATTGGTATAAACAAGAACATTATAAGAAATCCGTGCAATGAGATAACTGTATTTTTGTAGAGACAGGTCAGAATTGTCAAGCAGTGTAATAAGGGTAACTTTGATGAATAAACTGTACTAATTGGTCACATGAAAAATTCTGGAAAAATTATGGTGAAAAGTTATATGAGTCTAGTTTCAAGGAAAATTTACGGATCTAAATTTCGAGTTTTGTAACTCAAGTTATGGTCGATTTGGTCAGTATGACACAGTTGGACAGCTTTAAAATCTTACACCCCGAGTTAATAGTCAAGTCTAGTAATGCCATGTACTCGATTCCGGCAAGGGTTTTGGGTATGGGGTGTCACAATTTTATTGGTATCAGAGCTACGGTTTAGTCGGTTCTCGGACTAACGTAGCACTTGAGAGTCTAGCTATACATGCCATAATTTTCAATGTGATAGTGTGATGACTTCTGACAGTGAAATGTGTTTATTTCTTATTATAGTAATGGAACCGAATCCGAGCAAGCATTAGCTGATGATGTCGAGAGTGTGGCGCTGCTCCCGCAAGGGACCGCTCGGAAGAACCTCGACCTGCTGAGTGGCCCGATGAGAGGGTAAAGCGGGCTTTCCATAATATGATGAGTGATTGGTTCACCATTACTTACGAACCACTCCTACTGCTCAACCACCCTTGAATCCGAATGTTCCCCGTAACACCAATGGTAACTCTGCCAATCCGAAAGAGTATCTAAACCTCCTATTGATCGTATAAGAAAGCACGGAGCTCAAGAATTTAGAGCCAAGAGGGTGACGACCTGAAAGAGCTAAATTTTGGCTCGATAATACTGTTTGTTTTTGATGAGTTATCTTGCACACCGATGAGTGCTTGAAGTGCGCCATATCTTTACTACGAGATTCGCCTATTATCGGTGGAATACTCGTGATCTGTTGTCCCGAAAGAGAGAGTTACGGGATTTCTTTTTGGCGGAGTTCAAAAAGTACATAAGTCAACGCTTCATAGATTCTAAGCGTAAGGAATTTCTGAGCTCAAGCAAGGCCGATGATGTATCAATACGAGCGCAAATTTGTGCGACTTAGTCGCTATGCTCGTGAATGTATCTTCGAGGTTATGTGCCGGAGATTCGAGGATGGTCGGATGAAGACATAAAACTCTTGGTTGGCATTCTTGAGATTAACGAGTTTGTTGTACTTGTGGAGAGAGCTTGTAAAGTCAAGAACTGGAAAGGAAAACGAAAATGAAATGGAATCTAAGGATTTCCAAGAGATCCGAGTAAATTTACAGGATGGCGACAAAGAAGACTAAGAATGATGATAGTCGACCTAAACCCAATCATGGGATTTCATTCGTGATCGGCCACCAATGAGTTCTCGAGCTACATCGTGGCTAGTGTCGCAATGCTCGATCGAGCAAACTGAATGTCGCAGTGTGGTAGACGACATTTTGGAGAGTCTTGGGGTAAATCTTTTAATCGCGCTTGTTACCGGTGGTTCGCAAAATCACTTCGTCCGGATTGCCCGGAGATCTGAGAAAGGCACTACTCGAGTGCGAGACCGAAAAGCACTACCGCTAGAGGCGACCAACTCTAGTGGGGGAGGTAAGAGCGGTGCAGAGAGGGACTTCGATCGGTTATCCGAGTAGATACTTGAGTACTGGCAGAGCCTATGCCGTCGTGCAGAGAGGAGGCCTCATCTCCGGATGTTATTACGGTATTTTCACTCTCTTTGATACTAATGTAATTGCTTTGATTGATCCCGGCTCAACTCATTCAGATAAGCGTGAAACATTACTATCCAGAAGACTCTACTGTGAGTCTTGAATTTGTAATTCGAGTTTTAAACCCTTTGGGTCGTTGGGTGTTGGTTGATAAAATGTGTAAGGATTGTCCTTTAATGATTCGAGGCATGTGTTTTTCGGCCGATCTGATGCTATTACCTTTCGATGAATTTGACATCATTCTCGGTATAGATTGGTTGACTGTTCACGATGTGGTAGTGAATTGTAGACGAAAGACTATTGAGTTGAGAAGTCAGAATAATGAGATTGTACGATTAGAGTCTGCGGATTTGAATGGGCTGTCGGCAGTGATATCCTCAATGTTGGCTCGGCAGTATTTGAGAAAGGGTTGTGAAGCTTACCTTGCTTACGTGATTGATAGTAAAATGACCGAAAGGCAGATTGAATCGATCAGTTTGTGTGAGTATCAAGATGTGTTTTCGAGGAATTGCCGGATTACCACCGTTCGGAAGTAGAGTTTGGAATTGAGTTAGTACGGGACAACTCCGATTTCGATAGCTCCAGTATAGAATGGCACCGATGAATTAAAAGAGTTGAAAGCACTTGCAAGAATTGACGGATCGAGGTTTTGCCCGACCGAGTTTCTCTCCTGGGTCGCCGCTTTATTTGTGAAAAGAAAGACGGAACGTTTAGAATGTGCATTGACTACCGGTACTAATAAGGTGACCATAAAGAATAAATACCCTGCACCGTATCGATGATTTATTTGATCAACTCAAAGGAGCGCAGTGTTCTCAAAAATTGATTTGAGGTCGGATATTATCACCGCGAGTTCGAGAACAGATGTACCAAAGACCGCTTTTGGATGAGATATGGTCATTATGAGTTTTAGTTATGCCATTTGGGCTCACTAATGCCCTGCAGCTTTCATGGATCGATGAATCGAGTCTTCGATCGTATTAGATCGGTTTGTAGTTGTATTTATAGATGATATACTAATCTACTCCGAGATGAAACCAAAGCATGCGAGCATCCGAGACTAGTGCTCTGATTTTGCGTGAAAAACAATTATACGCCAAGTTCAAGAAATGTGAGTTTTGGTTGAATGAAGTTAGCTTTTGGGGCACGCTATTTCGATCGGTATTTGAGTTGACCCGAGAAAAATTTCGCTATATTTGATTGGAAGTCTCCGGAATGTTACCGAGGTTCGTAGTTTTCGGGACTTGCGGGATACTATAGACGTTTCGTGAAAGGATTCTATGATAGCACCCGATGACAAAACTATTACAAAAGGACGTCAAATTTGAATGGTCGGAAAAGTGTCGAAGAGTTTCGATCATGAAAACTCGCTGACGGAGGCCCCAGACTTGTACAACCGTAGTCGTAAGGAATTTGTTATTTTAGCGATGCCTCATTGAACGGACTCGGTTGTGTTTTGATGCAAGAGGGTAAAGTTGTAGCCAATGCTTGCAGTTGAAAACGACGAAGGAATTACCCAACACATGATCTTGAGTTGGCCGCTATAGTCTTTGCTTTGAAAATATGGCGTCACTATCTTTACGGTGAGAAAAGCCACATCTTCTCGGATCATAAAAGTCTCAAGTATTTAATGACTCAAAAGGACCTGAATCTGAGACAGCGACGATGGTTGGAATTATTAAAAGATTATGAGCTTGTAATTGATTATCACCCGGGAAAGGCTAACGTGGTTGCTGATGTGCTTAGCCGAAAATCACTATTTACTTTAAGAGCGATGAATGCGAACATGGCTAGGGTTGAGGATGGTGCGATTATTACTGAGCTGAAGGTGAGACCAATGTTTGAGCAACAGATTCGAGAAGCACAAGAAGTTGATGATGTTTTAAAAACAAAAAGAGATCATTGTGGTTCGAGTGCAGATTCAGATTTTCAATTAGATGCTGAAGGATGTTTACGATTCAAGAATCAGATTTGTGTACCTAAGAACCCCGAGTTAATTAGAAAGATTTGTAATGAAGCACATAGTAGTAGATGGTCGATTCACCCGGTAGTACGAAGATGTATAACGATCTAAACAAGATTATTGGTGGCATGGCATGAAGCGGACATCTCGATTTCGTGTCAAAATGTTTAGTGTGTCAATAAGTTAAAGTGAACATCGGTACCATCGGGACTTCTTCAACCGATTATGATACCGAATGGAAGTGGGAGCGAATCACTATGGACTTTGTGTCGGATTACCGTTGACGCCAGAGTAAGAAAGATGCAACTGGCTATTGTTGATAGATTGACGAAAACACTCATTTTATTCCAAGACGTATGGATTTTTCACTTGATAAGTTGGTGAATTATATGTATCGCAGATTGTATGCGTATACGAGTACCTATCTCTATTGTTTGGATAGGATCCGAGATTCACATCGCGGTTTTGGAAGAAACGCAAGATGCTCTAGGTACCAAGTTACATTTTAGTACGACTTTCCACCCTCAATGGACGGTCGATGGAGCGAGTTATTCAAGTACTCGAGGATATGTTGAGATGTTGCGTTCTTGAGTTTGAGGGTGCGTGGGAACGATACTTGCCTTTGATTGAGTTTCGATAATAATAGCTATCACTCTAGTATCAAAATGGCACCTACGAAGCTTTGTACTGGTCGAAAATGTCATACACCATTGTATTGGATGAACTCGGGAAAACAAATTACACGGGTTGATTTGATTAAGGAAACCGAAGCGAAAGTGGCGTAATTGTGATAGCTTGAAAGCGCTTCGATCGTCAAAAGTCTTATGCGATTTGAAGCGTAAAGACATTGAATTTCAAGTTGGGGATAGAGTATTCTTGAAGGTCTCGTGGAAAAAATTACTTAGATTCGGCCGAAAGGAAAATTAAGCCCGAGATTTATTGGCGTATGAGGTTATCGAGCGTATTGGGCGTATATAGATTGAGGTTACCGTCTGAGTTAGACAAGATTCATAACGTGTTTCATCTATCGATGCTTCGAAGATACAGATCCGACCCTTCTCATGTGATTAGCCCAGTAGAAATCGAGATTCAGTCTGATTTGACTTATGAAGAGGAACCGATTCGCATATTGACTCATGAAGTGAAGGAGTTGCGGAATAAGAAAATAAAGTTAGTTAAAGTGTTGTGGCTCAAACACGGGGTTGAGGAAGCAACCTGGGAGACTAAAGAATCTATGAAAGAACTCTATCCGCACTTATTCATCGGTAAGATTTTCGGGGACGAAAATTTCTTTTAAGAAGGGGGGAGTTGTAACAGCTCAAATACGACCCTAACCGGAACGGTGGTTTTGGAACCACGAATCCAAGTCAGAAATAATAATTTAATATCATTTTCTTGATGAATATTTATGATTGACTATGTACTAAAAATTTCGTGAAGTTAATTGCTTATTTAGATGTTTAATTTAATAAAAGGATCAAATAGTTTAAGTGGTGAAAGTAGGATGCATGAATTAAGAAGGTAAATTGAATTGTTTTGTTCAAGTGAGGATTTGCATGTCAATTTTGCACTTTTCATGGTAGTGGACGGCATAATCATTGTTGTATATTAAATTCAATTTTCTTTAGTTAGTGGTGATTATATGTATATTATAATTGGAAATAAATATAAAAAAAAAACAACTTTTTCCCCCACTTCATCTTCTCCACGAAAACAAAGAAAAAAAAGGGGTAGAAAACTTGAGCTCCATGGCGGTTCTTGCATGTTCTATTAAGGTAAGAAATTGAGCTTCATTTTTGTTAATTTTGCATGGTTGTTAGTTGTCATGTATATTTCAAAGTACAATTGAAAATTTTGGAGTTTGAAGCTTATATTAGGTTCGGCCATGGATGAGTGCATTGCTTTAAACATGGTTGTTAGGATATTTCTTTTAGTATGAGCTAGGAATAAACATTATTGAGTAGGAAATTGGATAAGAGGGATGAATGAAAACTTGAATTTCGAAACTATTTAGTTGAGGGTATAAATGCAAAATAAATGGCTCGTATAGACTAGAATAGAATAGGAGTGGAGAAAATTCGGTTCTTAAGGTGCTAGTTCAAATTTCAGGTAGTTTTTGTGTTTTATGTTAGGGGACTAAGTTGTGAGAAAACCGAAAAGAGAGGGGGTAATCGGTGAATTAGAAAATTTTATAGTATGAGTTATTTTAATGTATAAAGGGAATAAATACATATTGAGGGGTATTCGGCATTAGCTAAATGTGTATGAAATTTTTTATATATGTTGGAATAAATGCAAAGAATTAGTATTAAATTTTAAATATTATGAAACTAAGAATGACCAATTTAAAAAGAATAATACTATGTTAGGTTCGAATTGAGATGAATGAAATTCTTTTGAATAGACTTCTTTGAAATTTTGTTTAGAGCAAGGAAAGAAAGAATTGGAAAAGGATCGGGGAAAAGCTAAGCTAGACGAGTAGCCGGGACATCCTTACCTTTCAACTATCAAAGTAAGTTTAAGCAATTGAGTTGGGTCGTATTTTACTCTATATCATACATATATATATTTATTAATGATTTAATTTGTTTATATCATGAGGCCGAATGTATTTGTGGAATATGCTTGAAATGGCCGAATGTATGGCTTGATAGATGTTTAAGCAAGCTTGAAATGGTTTTTGAATGGAATTAATATGTATGTATGTAATATAAGATGGATGTATACAAGAATGAAATTAGAAATGATTATTTAAAGGTGGAGGATATATGTTGTATGTTTAACAAGTATGCCCAAGGTAGTAGTAAGTATATGAGCAAAGGTGATAATTGTAAATTTATAGTATGTAAATAAATATTTGACCGTATTCATGATTTATATCGAGGAGATCTTTGGTTGGGCATCGTGTGCGAAAATATAATCACCGAAAGCAATCGTGATGCGATATCGGTTGAAAGGCACTGTAGTGCGGAAAATATAATCACCGAGAACGTGTTGCGATATCGGTTGAAAGGCACCGTGTTGCGGAAAATTAAGTACCGAGAACTCGTGATGCGATATCGGTTGAAAGGCATGTGTGCGGAAAATTAAATTAAGTACCGAAGCAATCTGTATGCGATATCGGTTGAAAGGCACCGTGTGCGGAAAGTTAATTACCGAGCAACCTGTAAATGCGATATCGGTCGGGAGGCACTGTGCGGAAATATAATCATTGAATATCGTATGCAAGATCGTAAAAAGGTAAGAATAGAGGAAATTATTAAAAGTAAATAAAGACGCCGTGTATGTTTGGTGAATGGTTCATCATCTTCGCGAATTTAAGTAAGCTAATTTAAAGTGGCTATGAAACATGTGACTATATGGTTACTTCGATTTTGATTTGTGATTGGATGAATACGGACTTGATAAATGTTAGTTTTGGCTACATGTTGATAGATTGAATTATTCTATAGTTAGTTTGAGAACTAAAGCAATGACATAATGCATATTTGTGTACTTTATCTTCTTGCTTTAACTTACTGAGCTATCTAAGCTCATTTGGAGTGTTTATTTCTTGGTGTTTTAGATTTTGAGGTCGCAGCTTAAACTCGGAATCCACTTGAAGTCAAGCACACTATCATCTATTTTGGGTACCTCTTTATTTATGAAACTTTTGGGAATTTTGGCATGTATAAGCTAGGTTGTCCTTTTGAGTTGCTTTGAAATGAATGTATATAAGGCCATGCGAATATGGCTAAATTTTTAGTTAAACGCTGTTGTGTCTTGATATGTATGTTGGTTTATGATGGCAATATTTATGCATTCTTAATTAAAGTTTAATCGTTTTTGTTAAGGAAATGTTTGTATACGAAATGAATCCTTGAATTAGGGATGTAGGTAGGTTCGGTTAGAAGCTAGTCTTTCATAAAATGCAACAAAACAGCTTGTAGTAGCAGCAGTGATGTGAGTTAGAAAATCACCAAAAATAGGGTATATTGAATTAGAAGGTGAATGAGATATGAAATTAAACCTTATTGTGTCTATTTTTACATAGGAGAAACAGAGTAGGCAAAAGATCTATATATTATGAGATAATTAAGTTTTAGTGAGACCTGCTCTAAATGAATTCATGAGCAACTGTTCTGTTTTGGAAAAATTGTCAAAAATTGTACAAAAATCATTAAGAAGCATGGTTTATATGTGTAGAACCCTTAATGAGTCTATTTTTCATTGGTATAAACAAGAACATTATAAGAAATTCGTTCAATGAGATAACTGTATTTTTGTAGAGACAGGTCAGAATTGTCAAGCAGTGTAATAAGGGTAACTTTGATGAATAAACTGTACTAATTGGTCACATGAAAATTCTGGAAAATTATGGTGAAAAGTTATATGAGTCTAGTTCCAAGGAAAATTTATGGATCTAAATTTCGAGTTTTGTAACTCAAGTTATGGTCGATTTGGTAAGTATGACACAGTTGGACAGCTTTAAAATCTTACACCCCGAGTTAATAGTCAAGTCTAGTAATGCCATGTACTCGATTCCGGCAAGGGTTTCGGGTATGGGGTGTCACAATTGGGATCTTTACGAAAGATATTTAAGGAGGGATGATGTACTCCCGATGACATCCACTGGGGAGGGGCCCTTGTTTGTTGCAGGTTATGGAGGGCCGGACGATGAATCCAATGTGGATCCACCTCGGGAGCCAGGGCCCGATGGTGCAGAAGTTGGATTATTTTCTGAACCGAAGCCCGTTCCAATTGTACCTGAAGGCGTTGAGGGCGGTTTAGACGAAGAAGAAGAAGATTCGCTATTCGATGCATCACCTCCACCCATATGCATAATGTCGATCTATCTCAAGATGATGCATTGGAGTTTCTGAATTACCACACGCGAGCGTGATCAGTACAAATTCTTCGTTGGATTCGGACCAATTAGAAGTTGGTAACCAGTTTTCCAACAAGAATACTTTTCTTGCTACATTGAAACAATACAGCATCAGGAACGGGGTTAACTACAATGTGGTTAAATCCAGGCTCGATAAGTAAGAGGCGAAGTGTGCAGTGCAAGACGGCACATGTTCATGAAAAACCATGGCGTCGTTGAGGAAAAAGACAGGGTTGTGAGAGGTCAAAAAATACAAAGGTCCACATACATGTCTTTTCGGTACAGTACCACTTTGTGTTCAATGATTTCGAATAACATTAATATTATGTAATGTTGCATTATTTAACGTAATTCGATGACTGGTGTAACACAAGATCATTCGAGGATGGATTCGACATGTTGGTGACTTAATAATCCCGACGGTGAA
>CP106726.1:343942-381598 GCA_025506655.1 Gossypium rotundifolium
GTAGTGTTATAGTGCATTATTGTTGTGAAGTTTGCTTATAACTTACTAAGCTTTGAAGCTTACTTTGCGTATTTTCTTTTGATTATAGAGTTTCAAAGACTTGCTCGGGTTGGAAGTCAAGGAGATCTCATCACACTATCTAGTTTTGCTTGATAAATAAATGCTTGAAGATTTGGTTATGTGGCATGTATAGACTAGTTATGATATGGTTGGTTTTGAAATTATATATATAGCCATGCAAAATGGCTTGATTATGATGTTAATGGTTGCGTATTGGTTTTGTTATGTTAAATTTAGAAGTATGTTTTATGGTAAATATGTTTGTAATGTGATTATCGATTTTGCAATGAAATAATTTTTGGTTAGCGATAGTAGCGTGATTTTGAAAAAAAATAAAATATAGGAGAAATGGAATTAGTAGGTAAGTTTAGTAATGCCTCGAGCTCGACTCAACAGGTCTCGGGTAAAGGGTGTTACATACTAATTTATTCTCGGGATGAAAGTGAACAAGGAACACTTGAGAAGCTGCTTTGCAGACTCTAAGAGATAAGCAATTGTGTGCTAAGTTTAGCAAGAGTGAGTTTTGGCTCCAAGAGGTGGATTCTTAGGACACCTTGTGTTGGGTGATGGAATTAGAGTTGACCGAGTAAGATCTCGGCTATTGTTTAGTGGAAACCAAGGAATGTCTCGGAGATTAGGAGCTTTTTGGGCTTAGCGGGTTACTACTGAGACGAGTTAGTTAAAGGGTTTTCCATGATTGCTACATCGATGCGAGATTGCTTCATAAAGATGTTAAGTTTGAATGGACCGATAGATGTCAACAAAGTTTGAGAAGTTGAAGGCAGCGATTAAATGAAGCCTGGTTTTGGTACAACTTGAGTCAGAAAGGAGTTTGTAATCTATAGTGATGCGTCAATAAATGGTCTTGGTTGTGTCTGATGCAAGAGGGCAAAGTGGTAGCTTATGGCTCAAGAGCACTAAAACCGCATGAAAAGAATTATCCGATGCATGATTTGGAATTGGCTACCATCGTCTTTGCTTTGAAGATTTGGCGTCATTATTTTATAGTGAGAAATGCGAATCTTTATCGATTCTAAGAGTTTGAAATACTTGATGAACCAAAAGCGATTTGAATTTGCAACAACGATGGTGGCTCAAATTATTGAAATATTATTAGCTAGTGATTGATTATCATCCAGGAAGCGAATGTGGTCGATGCCTTGAGCGAAAATCCTTGTATGCTTTGAGAGCTATGAATACGAATTTAGTGTTGGTGATGACGGTTCAATTTTGGCCAAGTTAAGGGCTAGACCGTTGTTTCTTCATCAGTTGTGAAGCTCAAAGGAATGATAGTGTAATACAACCTAAGAGAGCTCGGTGTGAATCGAAGTAACTCGATTTTCAAGGTTGGTCCAAATGATTGTTTGATGTTTCGTGATAGAGTTTGCGTGTCGAAAGATGATGAGTTGATTCGAAAAATTTTGCATGAGGCACACAATGGTTGCTTGTTAGTACATCAAGGCGATTACAAAATGTATAATGATTTGAAGAAGTTGTATTGGTGGCGGTATAAAAAGAGACATCTCGGAGTTCATTACAAAGTGTTTGATCATCAACAAGTAAAAATAGAGCATCGGTACCTTGAGTTTACTTCAACTAGTGATGGTTCAGTGGAAATGGGACCGAATAACGATGGGTTTTGTAAGCTGGGCTACCATGACTCCAAAAAGAAAGATGTTGCGTGGGTTATCGTTGATAGATTAACGAAATCATCTCACTTATATCGGTACATGTTGATTACTTACTTGACAAGTTGGTGAGTTGTATATTCAGAAATTGTGAGATTACATGGGTGCCTATGTCCATTATTTGGATAAAGATCCAAGATTTACTTGAGGTTTTGGAAAAATTTGCAAGAAGCCTTGGGTATGAAATTGAATTTTAGTACGCTTCTATCCATAGCGATGGTCAATCCGAAAGAGTGATTCAAGTTCTCGAAGATATGCTCGATGTTGTGTTTTAGAGTTCAAGCGTAGTTGGGAAAAGTATCTACCTTTGGTTGAATTTGCCTACAACAACGACTTAAAAGTTGAGTATACAAATGGCACCGTCTGAAGCATTAAATGGTGCAAGTGTCAAACTCAATTGTATTGGACCGAGCTTAGTGAGAAGAAAATTCAGGGTTGATTTGGTTAGAGAAATAGAAGAGAAAGTGAAAGTGATCGTGATTGTCGAAAGTTGCCGGATCGACAAAAGCCATCTGCGGATTTGAAAATAAAATAAATTGAGTTTCGTGGGTGATAAATTATTTCGAAAGTATCCTCGTGGAAGAAACTATTGAGATCGGTCGAAAGGTAAATTGAGTCCACGATTAGTAAGGTATGAGGTTATTGAGAGGATTGGACTAGTAACTTACCGTTAGCTTTTCGATGGAGTTGGAGAGAATACAACGTGTTCCATGTGTCAATGTTGCGACGATATCGTTCGATCCTTCGCATGTAATTCCTCTGTGAAATTGAGATACGATTGGATATGACCTACAAAGAAGAACCCATTAAGATATTGGCTCGAGAGGTTAAGCAGTTGAGGAATAAAAATATAGCTTTAGTGAAAGTGTTGTGGCAAAACATGGGGTAAAAGAGGCTACATGGGGTAAGATTTTGGGGACGAAAATCTCAAAGGGTGAGTTGTAATAGCCGATTTTGGGGCTAGTCGAGAGATGGTTTGAACCACTAATTTGAGGTTGGAGAAATTAGTTTTAATATTATTTTATGTGTTATGGCATGATTATAGGAGTGCATGAAAATTTTAGTGAATTAATTTTGATGATTGCATATTTAGTTGAAAAGGACTAAATCACATAAAGTGCGAAAGTTTTATTATATTAGCTAAAGGTGTCTAATAGCTATAAAATATTAAATTAGAAGTCCTTAATGTGTAATTAGACCCTTTGGAAGAAATTTGGTGGCCATAGAGGACAAGGAATGTCAAAATTGGTCAAAGTAGGTGAATTAGGTGACTTAATTGAAGGGAATAAATAAAATAAAGAGAAGATGATATCACCTTTCACCTTCATCTTCTTCCACCGAAAATATCAGCCAAAGAGGGGTTTGAAAGCTTAAATTTTAGCAACTTCCCATCCTTGCAAGTAAGTCATATTGATGGTTATTTTTGATTATTTTTGTGTTTTGGAACCCTTGTACAAGCTAGCTACGATGGGACTATTTTGCAAAATGGTTGAGAGTCTAGGGTTTGCCATGTGAATATTTATGTTGATTTCTAAAATTTTGTGGAAGAAAATGAATCTTGGGTGTTAAAGACACAACTTTTGTGAAAGGTGTTTCCATGAAAACAACTAAAAGGACCTTTTGCAAAGGTTGTAAAATAAGTAGTAAATGTGTGTAATTATTGGAATTGTGAGTTGCTATAGGCTTAAAATATATTTGGCTAGGCTTGGATAATAAGAGAATTTGATGAAAATCAATTTACGAGCTTATGAGCAAAATCGTAAATTTGTGAAAGTCTAAGGCAAAATGGTAAATTTGCCAACGTAGAAATTTTAAAATGTTTTGATTAATGTGGCGATTAAATGAGTAAATTTTATCATTTTAGATCGAGAAGAACATGGAATCGACCTTGACGAAGAAAAGGCAAGGTTTGGACTAAACCTCAAATTGACATATTACATATCGAGGTAAGTTTATGTAAATGATACATCCTTATTACGTATGTTTTTACATATTAATGCATTGTGTGAATATGAATGATTTTATTGAGATCTATTAAAAATGATAGAAAGCGAGTAAATTCTCGGATGAATCTTAGCGATAAAAAAATAATCTGGATAAAATCCATGAATAAGTAAATATTGGTGAAGTGATGCGATCCCACCGTAATTATTATTGTTGGTGGGCTATGCGATACCAACTGTATGATTTAATAATGGTGGTGTGTGTGAAACCACGAGTATCTAATATTATTCAAGTGTTCATCGAGAAACTTGTCTAAGTAAAATTACATGTGGCTTTGTGGTGATAAGTGTAGGGTATAAGTGCATGTAAATGTGAGCAATGTTTTATGATATGTGTTTGAGATGTGGTAAGGTTTGAAATGAGTAAGTATGATTATGAGGATCTGAATTGTTTTTACTTAGTATGTAATGTTCTTGATTGATAAGTATGTGGTAGGATGTTTATTGTTTACTTGTAGACTTACTAAGCTTAAAGCTTACTCCTCTCTCTTTTCCTTTGTTTTATAGTGTTGAAGAGCCAACTCGGATATGGAGACCATCGAGGACCACCCACACTATCCACATATTTTGGTATAGTTAGATTTAGAATTTTGAGTATGGCATGTATAGGGACTTAGACTTAGTTGAATGTCATATTGCTTTGGCCAAATGTGTTAGCTCATTTGAAGATAAATTCTTTTGTATAAAGTCATAGTTGATGGCTCATTCTTATTATTCTATGAAATGATGATGTTATTCATGAATGTGTAAGTTGCATGGCTGATTAATTGGTGTACTTATGCATGAATGAGTTGGATTCTTGATGTGGTTTATGTGGTACAAGTAGGGGTGGCGAGAAAGGGCTTGGTAAATAGCCTTGTTATTGTCCACATGGGTGAACACAGTCAGTGTGTCTAGGTCAGTGTCAACATGGTCCACCTCATGGGCATGTGGTTGAGTGAGTGTCCCCTATATCTTAAGTTGGCAAAACATAATGCCCAATAGTAGCCACAGTGAGACACGGCTGTGTGTTTCAACGATGTAAGACACGGCCTAGGACATGGGCATGTGTCTAGGTAGTGAATCTGCACTTGAATTTAGGAATTTAATTAGCCACACGGTCTAAGGACACGTGTATGCCTTGGCCATGTGACATCATTAGGGTGATGCGTCGAAAGCAATGTCAAGGTTTTTACACGGCTAAGACACAAGCGTGTCATGGCAGTGTAAAGGACACGGCCAAAGACACGGGCATGTGTCGGGCCTTGTGGAAACCCTATAGGTTGAATTGATAAATAAATTTACACAAGTGTGGAACACGGCATTGATGTTCCACATGGGCGTGTCCTTTCTTCACGTGGCGTCTGGACTGTTGATGAGAAATTTTCTAATTTTTTAGAAATCTTCTAAAAATTTGGTTTGATCTTGAATCATTCCTAAAGTGTGATTTAGGCCTCGTCATATGAAAAGTTTTAATTTTGAGTGGAAAGTCATGTCTAGGTTTGCATGATTGCTTGTGTATAAGTCAGTAACGTCTTGTACCCTATTTGGAGTTGAATCTGGGTAAGAGGTGTTACACTATGAACATCATAAGTGAATGAATCCACGAACAAATTTAGGATTATTCTACTTGGGTCTTATTCATTGTTGCTAGTTCAACAAGTTACATCTATATCTTTATCTTTTGAGAGTAATCGCTCGATACCCAAGACATGATATCTTCTCAATTGAACTTGATATATGAGATATTCATCTTTCATTGATCTTTTCATTTTCTATTAGACTAAAGACATGCTTAGATTATCTACTAATACAAGTTTTATTTCCTTATTACAATATGACCATGTAATACCATATAGTATTAGTTAAGCGTTAGATAATCATGAGTCAATATTTGCTTTCATTTTTTTCGTGTAAAAATTGTTGAAGACAAAATACAAAAGATATTAATGAAATTGACAAATATTTTATTAAACCAAATTGTTCAAAAAAATAAAAGTACATATAGATGAACATACTACACTAAGGGCATTAGATCCCAATTTAACCTTTAAACCATATCCTTGGAATTAAGGTTACAAGGCATTACCATGCATAACAGTTCATATCATATATTTTTTATTATTAAAGGCATGGACAAATGCATTTAATTTGTACTTCTATAGCAAATTTAAACATTAACATCTTAACTTAATCCATCTAAGTCCAATTCTACATTTCATTATTCAACAATTCTAAAATCAAAATATCTATAATAACATACTCAATCCAACTAGAACATAATATATGTCATTCTTGTAAAACACCTAAACTTAGACTAGATGTATATACACATAGTTGAACCACATGCGAATAAGTCAATCTAAATACATAACATAAGATTTCATCATCTATCCTAAAACTATATATATATATATATATATTCAATTTCATATAATCAAATTAATTAATTTATTTCATATACGGACATTTAATATAACTTATAAAGATCATTCCAACTTATGCATATTTTATCATTTCTACCAAATCACATTATCAAACCATCCAAATACCTATTAAACATACATATCATTTCAAACCAATTAATCATGTTCATAGTATAAGTATCAAATTAAAATTAGTACACAAACATCATTCATAAATCACCTCATAACTAATTATGAATTCCACAACCACCTATATCAAACTTACTAAATATAATAACCTTAAGCCACAAATAACTACTTCATGCCAAATATTTTGTATATAACGAACACTTCACATTTACCATTCCATATGTCATTTAACATTTTACTAAAATGAGTTTCAATCACCATCAAACATAATTAAACACAAACCATAACAAAACGTGATAAACACATCTCATTTGTATGCCATGGATTATACTTAGATTTAAGCATCATATTTAGCCATCTTCGCATGGCTATATACATATCAAGGAAAAAATTATTAATTCGACATAGTCTAGCCTATACATGCCTTTAGTTTAAAATTTAAACTCAAAAGTACCAAAATAGATTGATAGTGTGGATGACTTCAGGCGATCCCCAGGCTCGTAGCTTGATAAAAATCTATAAAATAGAACAATGAACACACGAGTAAGCTTACTAGCTTAGTAAGTCTTAAGCAAATGTATTACATCAAGTAATCATTCAATCATTTTCAATAACATACATAATATCATATAAATCTAAAGCTTAATACTTATTTGGTCTATTAAAGAATACTAATTCCTCATTTAGCTCAACTATCATCCTTTGTTTTACCTTTAAACCTCAATTTATTATCACATCATATCGTTCAAATATAAATTAATAACTCATCTCCAACTACTCATATTTTCGATACACATAATTCAATAGGATCACATATATAGTATATGCAAATAAGTATATACTTTAGACTTAGTAATTTCACATAAAGAAAATATATTCACATATATATATCCATTTGACATATCATATATTAGTATACATGGCAACAAAGTAATCCCAACATGGCCACTAAACATAAACTTAAGACCGAATATGGGATCAATTAGTATCATTCGTTAGACAACTTAACACATATATACTCACATTATAGACCAAATATCGAAGATCAATTTAATAACTCATAGGCACTTACGTATGGAGAACATACATATATATGAATACTTAGCTTTCTCAGATCCAAATCTTTTTCTTTGTTCTTGATCTAAACACATTAAAATTTAGCTCATTCAAGCACATTTCATTTCAATATAGTCCCAAAACACATAAATGGGTAAATTACCATTTTACCCGTAATGTTTCATACTTTTACAATTTAGCCCTATTGTACAAAATACAAAATACACATAATTTGCACTTAATTCCTTAGGGCCAAATCTTCCATACATCCATACAAAGACATACATTTCATTTATTTTGCAATTATACTCCTCTAAAATTTATTTTTACAAATTAGCCCTAAATACTCAATTTCACCAAAATTCCCAATTCAAAACTTGTTAATTTCTAACATACTTTTAATATTTCTCCATTAAACATTATAAAACACAAACATCTAGCCATGGCCAAATATCAAACATGCTCAAATTCAAAATTCTAACATGGGTGACTAATATTAAGCAACGATCTCAAAAGTAAAAATTATTAAGGAAGAAATCAAACTAACCTTGAAATTGAGATTATAAGTGACGAAATTCAAAAGAAACAAAACCCTTCTTTCTCCAACATTCCAAGAGCATATAAAATGATAATGGGTTTTCTTTTGCGTTAATTTATCATATATAATAATTATTTTTCATTTACCAAATTAACCTTTAAATTAAAATAAAACTAACTTATATAATAAGGGCATTCTTGTCCTATGCCATCCACTAACATTAATAATGGGCTATTTGCCTTTTAGTACCATATTATAAAACCACTATCACATTAGCACTTTTCACTATAGTTTGCAACTTTTGCACTTTCGTGATTAAGTCCTTTTGTTAAAATTATATACACAAACAATCAAATTTTCATCGAAACTTTCCACATATTAATTCACATATAGTAAACATTGAAAATAATATTTAAAATTTTTAGACTTGGATTCGTGGTCCAAACCACCATTCGATTAGGGTCAAATTATTTACAACTCTCCCCCTTAGGATTTTTCGTCCTCGAAAATCTTACCGTTAAACAAAGTCGGATATTGTTGCCTCATTGAATCCTCGGGCTCCACATAGCCTCTTCTACTCTATGTCGATTCCATAGTACTTTTACTAACGAAATTTTCTTGTTTCTTAACTCTTTCATTTCAAGGGCTAAAATACGGATCGATTCCTCCTCGTCGTCATATTGGATCGATTTCAATTTGGATGGAGGAATCAAATGTGATGGATGCGAGATATCTCGGAGTATCAAAACATGGAACATTTGTATCTTTCCTAATTGAAGGCAACTTGATCATAAGAACAGGTCGATTAGTTCGGCGATCTCATACGGTCCGATGAATCTCGGACTTAGTTTGCCCTTTGACCAAATCGAGTACTTTCTTCCAGGAAACTTTCAAAATACCAGTCTCGACTTGAAACTCAATGTCTTTATGTTTAAATCACATAGGACTTTTGACGATCCCGACTTTCAAATTATCTCCGATTATAGCCACTTTCTGTTTAGTCTCTTTAATCAAATCAACCCGTGTATCTTATTTTCTTGAGCTCGATCCAATACAACGATTATCGACACTTGCGGCCATCTGAGCTTCGTAGGTGCCATTTTGATACTAGATTGCTTTATTATAAGCAAATTCAATTAGGGGTAAAATCGTTCCCCGTACCTTCAAACTCGAGAGCCAACATCTCAACATGTCCTCAATTCGAATGATTTATTGATTGACCATCTGTCTGCGATGAAAAGGCGTGCTAAAGTGTAGTTTGGTACCTAACACCATGTAATCTCACAATTTGAAACTCGATTCAACGTTACTTTCCGAACTCGTCTTGCCAACAAATCTTTGTCAACTTTCATGCATCACTAACTTGTTAACAACGGTCTTGCTTTTAATTCTACAATCAAACCATCACCATTCATAGCCATTTATGCATTCAAGCAACGAAGAGCAAATAATGACTTCGACTTAAAGCATACGCAACAACGTTAGTCTTTCGGGATGATAGTCAATCACTAACTCGTAATCTTTTAATAGCTCTAACCATCTCGTTGTCTCGGGTTCAAATCTCTTTATGTATTAAATACTTCAAACTCTTGTGATCCGAATAAACATGACATTTCTCACCAAGCAGTAATGCGCCATATCTTTAGCGACACAATGGCTACTAGCTCTAAATCATGGGGGTAATTTCTTTCGTGAGGCTTTAATTGTCTCAAGCATAGTGAAACACCTAAACCCGACCCGAGCCTTGCCGGATCGGTATGTTCCCTGTAAACGTTTCAAATTCTTTTGTTACTTAGGAAAAACTTGTGTGTTTTGAAAGAAAAGATTGTTTTGGGTTGGGCTTGAGTTGAAAACAAGTTTATTTCTTTACTAAAATCCTTTACTTTAGGTGACAAAACGTTTGGGCTTCATTTTAAAATAAATTTACTTAATCATTTAATAAATAAAAGCAAAGTAAAATAGTTCTACTAAGGCCTTATTACATCAAATAAATCCCAAAAGTAAATTCAAAGTACTTAAAATAAAATAGTCCAAAAAACTTCTTGCTGAGCATGGCCTTCCTAAGCATCTGCCGATCCATCACCGGTCGTCACGAAAAGTAATCCCTAGCGGGTGAGTTAAGACTCAATGTGTAACCAACACTAAAATTTAATAATTGGGCATACATTATCATACATGCTCATATACAAATAGAAGAATAATGATGCAACCCGAACCCAAACCTATATGCCATCCGCTACACACCACCCATACTGACACGTGGAGCTGCTAAGTCAACCCTCCATCCACTACACACCATCGAAGGTAGTCATGCGTGCGTGCTCATCGCCATCTATAAAATTCGTGGTCTTAGGTCACCACATTCAAATATCGTGGTCTTAGGTCACCACATTCAGATATCGTGGTCTTAGGTCACCACATTCGATTATCGTGGTCTTAGGTCACCATATTCACTTCCCTTTTCATGTAACCCATATGCCCCAAATCATACATAACATGCATTAAGATGACAATTTTTATTTCACATTCTTATCACTTTTCACATGTTAAAAATAACACATATTCATATTCCTAGTAGGGGTAGGAAATGTACGAGTAGGAAGCGTGCAGTACTTTGTACGTAACATGGTACCTTAGCCATATTCACATTCTTATAATCATGCACATATTAATTATTGCCATAAATCTTATTATTAAAAAGTAGTGTAGATACACACGATTAACAAGGTTTCCAATCCAAATCCGAAAAGCTTGATCTAATACCTTAGATCTTAGATCTCACATTTAATCAATCACTTAATACTTAGTAAAGAGCCATTCGACCATAAATCCAAATCCTAGTAGGATTAGTACACTAAAACTTACCTTGTTGTTGATTGATGTCTAATCAAATGCCGAAACTTTGTATCCTTCTTTCTTGAAATCGACAATCACTAGGTTACTTGAATAGATTAGTTTGACTTTTAAATATTAATGAAACACATTTATTTACTCAACATGGCCTTGGCGAATGCTATAGATACTTACCTTGTGGATTTTAAATCAAAACTCACCGAATAACTAGGGAACACGGCTATGGTGTACCTTGGAAAAGAATTTCTCTTTCCTTGTAGTCGACACTTAGTAAATCCCGAATGATCTCTTCAAAGTTTTGGCAACAAGATATTAATGGGGTTAGTCCTAGATTTTGGCAAATCCTAAAAGTAAAAGGATGAAAGCGAATGAGATCTTACTCTTACTTTATCGATCGACAATCCTTGCTTGAACCTTTAGCAATATTCGCTATGTAGGCTAAAAGGGTCTTGATTTTGGCTTTTGATTGGTATAAAGAAATCGCTAGAACACGGGTATTTGCTTTTGAAAATAAAAGGAGAAGACGAGAGGCACTAGAGAATTAAATCAAGGTAAGAGAAGAAGGAAAGATTTATAAATGGCCTTATTTTCCTCTTTGTAGAAATTAATAAGCCTAGAGTCCCTACTTGGCCATCACTCTTTTCTACCTTAGCAAAATTCCAAAAATTTGACTTCAACAACTAAGCCTAGAGAGTCCCTACTTGGCCATCACTCTTTTCCTACCTTAGCAAAATTCCAAAAGAATTTGACTTTAAACTCCTAAAGTCTAGCCTTGTGCCATCCAACTCCTTGCCTTAGGAGTGCGAATTTTAACCCATTATTTTGGGCTTCATGTGGCCATACTAGGCCCAAGTTATGTTAGCATATGGCGTCATTTCCAGAGCCCTAAGTGGCGTCTCGCCATTTTCCAAGCCCGATTTTGTCACATTTTCCTTACATTTCCTTACATTTCCTTACATTTCCTTTCATTTCCTTTCATTTCCTTACATTTCCTTATGTTTCCTTACATTTCTTACATTTCCTTACATTTCCTTTCATTTCCTTACATTTCCTTATATTTCCTTACATTTCAAGTTTCCAAAATGTTCGTTTCTTCCTTTAAACTTAACATTTTCTAAAGCATTCCTTACATTTCAAGACATTTCCCTACATTTCCAAGACAAGACATTTCCTTACATTTCCGGACATTTCCTTACATTTCTAGGACATTTCCTTACATTTCAAGACATTTCTTACATTTCCAAGACAAGACATTTCCTTACATTTCAGGACATTTCCTATTTCCAAGACATTTCAAGGTTCTAAAATGCACACCACATCCATATCACAATAAACATGCTATTCATAAAATTAAGCAAAAATGCACACAATGGGATTCGAACCTCTTCCTCAAAGTACTTCACTTGATGCCATAACCCTTGCACCTAGGTGGCGTCCCTTACCCTTTTCCATATCACTTCTGTGTCCTAAACTCCCCAAAACTTTTCTTAAGGCTACCTTAGCCTAGCTCCCCTTTTAACTTAAAACCAATAATTGTCCAAAGCTTTCTCTTCCATCCTAGGATTTTAAAACCCTTAATTCACTTCCAAACCTTTGCCAAAACCTACTACTCATGAATTATGCATGAACGCATAACCCCTAATCTAGGATGTTACACATAGACTACAACTTTGCCTTCCTGCAATAAATGCACCTAAACCATTCAAAGATGCATCACTATAAACAACAAATTCTTTACGATTCAAATTTGAACTAACATAAGCTTGGTCAAAAGAGCTTTGGTGATCGAAACTTTTCGACACTTTTTGATCATTCAAATCTAACATCTTTCTGTAGTAGCTTTGTCAAAGTGTAGCTATCATGGAAAAACCTTTCACAAATAATATAATATCCAGAAGTCCCGAGCTTGGATCTCGAAACATTCTTTGGTGGCTTCCAATCAAGTATAGCCAATATTTTGTTCGGATCAACTGAATATCGTATTTGAAACAACATGACCCAAAAGCTAACTTCATTCATCCAGAACTCACATTTACTAAACTTTGCATATAATTGTTGATCTCACAAAGTTTGTAGCACCAGCTCAAATGCTCAGCATGTTCAGTTTCATCTCTGGAGTAGATCAGGATATCATCTATAAACACTACCACAAACTGATCCAAATACTGTCTAAAAACTTGATTCATCAAATACATAAAAATAGCAGGTGCATTAGTAAGTCCAAAAGGCATAACCAGAAACTCCTAATATCCGTACCTCGTTCTAAAAGCAGTCTTTGGCACATCAGAATCTCTGACTCGCAACTGATTATAGCTCAATCTCAAATCTATCTTTGAAAACACTAAAACCCCTTTCAACTGGTCAAACAAGTCGTTTATCCGTGGTAGCAGGTAGTTATTCTTTATAGTCACCTTATTTAGTTGTCGATAATCAATGCACATCTACATAGTCCGTCTTTCTTTTGCAATTAACCACGCATCATTCAAAGCTAACGGTCCATTCCCAAAATTATATCGAACTCATCGAAGGCAACAACATTAAATTAGATTGGAAAGCATAAATCTCTAATCATCAACGGGCAACCTTTACACACTTTATCAACGAGTACACATCGACCCAAGGGGTTGGACACACGAATCACAAACTTAGTACACTCACGGCAAAGTCTTACTGGATACTAAAGTTTCACACACATGAATGAGTCAAACCAGAATCAATTAGTGCAATCACAGTAGTATCATAAAGAGTGAAAGTACCAATGATAACATCTGGGAAAAAAGCATCCTCTCTGGCACGTATAGCATCTACTGTAGCTGGTGCACGAGCCTCCTATCGAACTGCAGTGTCTTTACTTCCTTTCTGACTACCACTTACATTTCCCGAATGCCTAGGTGGTCTTCCTCTCTTGACACATTACTTGGTCGACATTTTGAGCGTATTTTGCTTGGCTAACATCGGTACTCTCGATAAAATGATCTAACGATCCATATTTATAGCGGGACCGATCACGGAATCTACAACTTTTAGAATGCCATTTACCACAATGCTTGCATTCAACTTGATTCTGCTGAGCATTACCAACACTCGCCATCGAAGTCGCTCAGGAACTCACTAGAGGTCGATCTCGTTTAGACATGTTTGAAGTAGCTTTATGTCGACTAAAGTCATCTCTAAACTTTTAAATCTGATTGGAATATCTTACTCGATGATCTTTTACGAGTGTCTCTAGCTTCCATTTCACTTTCTTCTCTCTTTTCCAAGTTCTTGACTTTGCAAGCTCACTCGAAAGTACTACGAACTCTTTAATTTCAAGAATGCCAACAAGCAACTTTATGTCTTCATTCGACCGTCTTCAAATCTTTTACATAATGGCTTCAGTTGATACATTCTCGGGCATATCGGCTCAATCTGCAAATTTTCGCTCATATTGATCCACGATCATGCGACCTATTTGATTCTAGAAATTCTTTTCGTTTCGATCAAGAATTTTGGCTAATATATTTCTTCTGAAACTCAATCTGGAAGAAATCCTAAGTCACTTTTCTTTTGGAACCACGATACTAGTGTATTCCACCGGTGATATCGGTGTCCGTAGTAAAGATATAGCACACTTGGGCATTCATCCGGTACATGATAGCTCATCAAGTACCGAATAGTGTTATCAAGCCATATCTCACTCACTTTCGTCATCATCATCATTAACTTTGAATTCTTATTATATTTCTGATTTTATCAACAAGAGGCCTACTAGATCTTATCGGATCTATCATCGAGTCTTTGAAGGTACCGAGTTTGATCATTTGAGGGTAGAGGTTGTTGTATGACTGGTTAGTCTGAATGAACTAGGTAAACCATTCATTCATCATCTAGTAGAAGGCTTGTAGCCTCCCCTCATGGATACATGAGACATTCGAGAGTCTACGACACTAACTCGTGTGAGATCGGCACGCTCTCTACATTATCTCTACGGCCTGTCATGATCCATTTACTATATAAAACACGCTTTAAAATGTCAAGTCACCACACTATCGTATGTATAATAAAGGCATGTATAGCTAGACTCTCACGCGCTACGGTAGTCCTAGAATCGACTAAACCATAAGCTCGATACCAATTAAATGTAACACCCTTAACCCATATTCGTTCTTTGGATTAAGGTTACAAGGCATTACTATGCATAGCAGTTCATATCATATATTTACATTAATAAAGACATGGAAAAATGCATTTACAATTTGTACTTCCATAGCAAACTTAAACATTAACATCTTAACTTAATCCATCTAAGTCCAATTAAATCTTATATGATTGAATTTGACCCTAGTCGAAAGCGGTGGTTTTGGGACCACAAATTAGTCGAGAAATTTTAAATATTATATTTTGTGTTTATTATATATGAATTAATGTGTGTGAAAGTTTAGAGAAAAATTTAATCGTTTGGTGTTCGATTTAACAAAAGGACTAAATCGCATAAAGCATAAAAGTTGCATACTATAGTGTAAAGTGCTAAAATGATGATGGCTTTTTAATATGGGGCATTAAAAGGGCAATTAGCCCATTTTATGTTAGTGGGTGGCATATGACAAGATTGACCTTAATTTATATGTTGCTTTTATTATTTATTAAAGGTTAAAATGGTAAAACATAGAAAAATGTTATTATATGTTTAATAATATGAAACTAAAAGCCATCACATTTGTTCTTTCTTCTTCATTGTCGTATGTGAACTAAGAAATAAGGGTTTAAAGGCTTTGAGCATTCGGTCATACATTCAAGCTAAATCGGGTATGTATTTTAGTCGATTTTGATAATTTTTACGTTTTGTGATCGTTGCTATTATACTATCCAGGCCATGATAAAATTTTTGAGATTAGTGTGTCTATGACATTCAGCCATTGATTTGTTCATGAGGTTTTGATGTTTGATGATTTTAAATTAAAGCTATGTTAAAGATTAGTATGTTTTATATTGGAAATTTTAGTGAATTTGAGTATTTTGGGCTAAATTGCAAAATGAAATTTTGAGGGACTAAAATGAAAAACAAATGAAAGAAATGGATTTATATGGTCCTTTGAACATTCGGCCCTAAGGTGTTGTAGTGAAATTTTGTGTATTTTGTGCAAATAGGACTAAATTGTAAAATATGAAACCCAGGGTAAAATGGTAATTGCCCATTTATGTGTTTAGGGACTAAATTGAAATGAAATGTACTTGAATGAGCTGAATTTTAATGTGTTTAGATCAAGAACAAAGAAAACAAATTTTGATCGGGAAGGCGAAGGTTATCGAATAGCGGTCTGCATGTATTACGATCGAGGTAAGTTCTTAAGAAAATGTATGCCAAAGAATTAATTATGAGTATAGTATATGATAAAATTTGGAAATTTAAAGTACTAAAATATGTGTTGGCTGAATATGGGGTATAATCTTATTGAATTTATTTTTGTTAAATGTGATGTGAATGAGCAAGTTTGGTTTAATATATGAAAGTAATATGTTGTATACGAGATGGTTGTGATCTTAGCACTAAGTAATTGTGTTGGAATGTTGAAAATGTTGAAATTTGGCTTAATGCCTAGCGTGCCTTGTCTTGAGTGATTTATTTCGGCTTAATGCCTAGCGGCCTTGTGATGGTGATTTATTTCGGCTTAATGCCTAGCGTGCCTTGTGCTGTGATTTATTCGAGCTTAATGCCTAGCGAGCCCTCGTCTGTGATCTTTATCGGGCTTAATGCCTAGCGGCTTGTCGGTGAAATATATTGGGCTTATTGTCTAGCGAGGCTAAATGTCGGTGTTCGAACTCGGACTTTGAATCTAGCAAGTCTAGTGCTAGTATGTAGATTCGGGCAAATGCCTAGCGCTTTTATCTTTGGTGAGTTTAAATTCCAAGTTTAGATTATGTACTAGTAAAGTCATGAAATAAATCAAGTGAGCCTAAGCATTTGAAAATGAGTTTGTTAATTGCACAAGGTATGTGCTATTCATATTCATGTATTATACATATATATATGCGATGATAATAATAAGCAATTTGTGAAGGAAATGTGATGTACAATTGGTAGATGCAAATTGTGTATAAGCTATGCCATGAGGAAATTGGTTATATGAAAGCATAAAGTGGTTAAAGGTATCCGTATAAATATATTGATATGAATGATACTAATTGATTACGATATTCAGTCTTATGCTTATGTTTACGTGACATATTGGGATTACTTTGATGCCATGTATACGAATGTATGAAATGTCAAATGGATATATATATATATGTGTGTGTGAATATATTTCTTTTATGTGAAATTATTAAGTGCAAAGTATATACTTATTGTATAGACATATATATGTGATCCTATTGAATTATGTGTATCGAAAATATGAGTAGTTGGAAAGAGTATTTAATCTATATGTGATCTATATGATGAGATTAGAAATTGAAGTTTAAAGGTGAAATAATGATGATGGTTAAGTTGAATGAGCATTAGCATTCGACATTAGTAGATTATTTAGGTACTAAGCTTTGAACTATTGATATTAGATGCTTGGATATATGAGAGCTTAAATGAACATGTGTTTACAATTAAAGAGGTAAATCGGATGTACAGGCCTTTACTTATTCGAATATTTATGTGAACTTAGTGAGTTTCATATATGTGTATTATGAATATATTATAAAGAAAGGAGGTTTTATATTTTGAATTTGATCTTTGAGTTGGTAATTTGTATGCTAATGTTATGGGAATGATAAGTGTTATGTTAAGTGAGGTAAAAGCATTAGGTTTTGAAGGACTTTCGAGTTAAGTTGTTTTAAATTCAATGTTATTACTTAATTGTTTTAAAATGCTTGAATGTCCAATTGGTATATTATGATTGCTTAAGACTTACTAAGCTAAATTAGCTTACTCTGTTGTATTCATTGTTACATTTTATAGATTTTGATCAAGCTAAGAGCTCAGGGATCGTCAACAAAGTCATCCACACTATCAACCTATTTTGGTATTTTTGATTTTGGATTTTAAATTAAAGGCATGTATAGGCTAGACTAAGTTTGAGTTATGAATTTGTCCTTGTATATATTAGCCATCGAAATGGCTTACTTGGATTATTAGAATTAGGCTTGGCATTATGAGTTCGTGATTTAGTGTTTAATGTGTTTGGTTATATCGATTTGATTATAATTTAATTATATGTAGTATATGATTGCTATGTTTCATTAATAATGTGGTGCATGGTTGATTTATGTTATATATATCGGGCATAGGATCATGTATTTAGCTTATCTCAAAATATATCTTATTGTATATCACGTGTGTGATAGATATTCATATGACTTGAAGAAAGATTGAAGTTGGGAAATGGTTAGTACCATATTTGAATGTGTTTGGTTTAAAGATTGAGGAGGATTCTTGTGAAGTGATCAAATGAAAAACAAATTGAGAAGATAGTTTTATAATGAAATTTGCAGATTTGGTTATGTTCTCATTAATAAATTGAGACATACTTTCTTTGAGATGTGTATATTCGGCTAATGTGATTTTAAGATATCAAGTGGACGGTGTTCATTGTTAATTATATTGATGAGTTATTTGTGAATATCATAAAGGGATTAAATTTTTGTATGTTGTTATCTAAGCATATTTGGGTTGTTTTAAATTGCTTTCGAGATATGACTATGTGAGCGATGAATTGTTTATGGCTACTTGTGTTTTGTTGGTAATGCCTTGCTACCCAATCCGGTGATGAGGGGTTAAAGGTGTTACAGTACATTTTCATTATTCAACAATTCTAAAATCAAAATATCTATAATAACATACTCACATCCAACTAGAACATAATATATGTCATTTCTTGTCCAAAACACCTAAACTTAGACTAGATGTATATACATAGTTGAACCACATGCGAATAAGTCAATCTAAATACATAACATAAGATTTAATCATCTATCCTAAAACTATATAGATATATATATATTCAATTTCATATAATCAAATTAATTAATTTATTTCATATCGACGTTTAATATAACTTATAAAGATCATTTCAACTTATGCATATTTTATCATTTCTACCAAATCATATTATCAAACCATCCAAATACCTATTAAACATACATATCATTTCAAACCAATTAATCATGTTCATAGTATAAGTATCAAATTAAAATTAGTACACAAACATCATTCATAAATCACCTCATAACCGATTATGAATTCCACAACCACCTATATCAAACTTACTAAATATAATAACCTTAAGCCACAAATAACTACTTCATGCCAAATATTTTGTATATAACAAACACTTCACATTTACCATTCGATATGTCATTTAACATTTTACTAAAATGGGTTTCAATCACCATCAAACATAATTAAACTCAAACCATAACAAAACATGATAAACACATCTCATTTGTATGCCATGACCGATTATACTTAGATTTAAGCATCATATTTAGCCATCTTCGCATGGCTATATACATATACAAGGAAAAATTTATTAATTAGACATAGTCTAGCCTATACATGCCTTTAGTTCAAAATTTAAACTCAAAAGTACCAAAATAGTGATAGTGTGGATGACTTAGCGATCCCCAGCTCGTAGCTTGATAAAATCTATAAAATAGAACAATGAACACCAAGTAAGCTTACTAGCTTAGTAAGTCTTAAGCAAATGTATTACATCAAGTAATCATTCAATCATTTTCAATAACATACATAATATCATATAAATCTAAAGCTTAATACTTATTTTGTCTATTAAAACCGAATACTAATTCCTCATTTAACTCAACTATCATCATTATTTTACCTTTAAACCTCAATTTATTATCACATCATATCTTTCAAATATAAATTAATAACTCATCTCCAACTACTCATATTTTGATACACATAATTCAATAGGATCACATATATGTATATGCAAATAAGTATATACTTTAGACTTAGTAATTTCATATAAAGAAAATATATTCACATATATATATATATATCCATTTGACATATCATATATTAGTATACATGGCATCAAAGTAATCCCAACATGGCCACATAAACATAAACTTAAGACCAAATATCGAGGATCAATTAGTATCATTCGCATTAGACAACTTAACACATATATACTCACCTTATAGACCAAATATCGAAGATCAATTTAATAACTCGTAGGCACTTACCTATGGCGAGCATACATATATAACTTGTAATATCAACTTACTTCTCGATGATTATATAGCTAGAAAAGTTTATGTCTTGTAACTTGAAATTTCATCACGGTTTAAAACACGCTAGGTGTAAGCTGAATTTCTCACAAGCACTAGCTTGCTAGACCATAAGGTCAGATTTAAACATCGGATTTAGCTTCCTAGGCAATAAGCCCAAAATATTTCACCGACACAAGGCACGCTAGGCATTAAGCCGATATAGATCATGCACAAGGCCCTGGGCTCGAAGCGAAATAAATCATCACACAAAGCACGCTAGCATTAAGCCCAATATAGATCAAGCACAAGGCACGCTATGCTTGAAGCCAAATAAATCAAGCACAATTAATCATTCCATACACATTACTTAATACTAAAATCACTAACATCACATATATTTCATAATACTTTCACATATCAAGTCGAACATGCTTGATCACTTTACATTTAACAAAACAAATTCAATCCATTACTATACTTCACATTTGGCAATCCCATATTTTATCCTTAAAATATCAAATTTCAACTTTACTAGATTCATAAATAATTCTTGACATATATTTGCTTAAGGACTTACCTCGACTATCGACGGACAACGTAGAGCTATTCAATAACCTTGCTTTCTCCGATCCAAATCTTTTCTTTGTTCTTGGTTTAAACACATTAAAATTTAGCTCATTCAAGTACATTTCATTTCAATATAGTCCCAAAACACATAAATGGGCAAATTACCATTTACCCTAATGTTTCATACTTTTACAATTTAGCCCATATTGTACAAAATACAAAATACACATAATTTGCACTTAATTCCTTAGGAATCTTCCATACATCCATACAAAGACATACATTTCATTTATTTTGCAATTAAACCCTCCAAAATTTATTTTTACAAATTAGCCCTAAATACTTAATTTCACCAAAATTCCCAATTCAAAACTTGTTAATTTATAACATACTTTTAATATTTCTCCATTAAACATTATAAAACACAAACATCTAGCCATGGCCAAATATCAAACATGCTCAAATTTAAAAATTCTAACATGGGTCGACTAATATTCAAGCAACGATCTCAAAACGTAAAAATTATTAAGAATCAAAATCAAACTAACCTTGAAATTGAGATTATAAGTGTCAAAATTCAAAAGAAACAAAACCCTTCTTCTTTCTCCAACATTCGGCCAAGAGCATATAAAATGATAATGGGCTTTCTTTTGTGTTAATTTAGCATATATAATAATTATTTTTCATTTACCAAATTAACCTTTAAATTAAAATAAAACTAGCGATATTGTATGACCAATTATGACCTAAGCAAGCGGTGGTTTGGGACCAAATTTGAGCCAAAAAATCTCATAATATTATTTTATTTTGTGTGTAGTGATATTGAGTAAGAGTGTGTTGAATTGTGCAAATTTTATTGCTTGATGTGCTTGAATTGAGAGAAAGGATTAAATAGATAAAGTGTAAAAGTAGCATTCATTAAATAAAAGGGTTCAATTGAAGTAATAGTTGAAAGAAAGGATTTGCATGTCAAACAACCCATTTTGTTTGTAATGGACGGCATGATGATTACATGAGCATTAAATATCAATTTTTTGTTATAGTTAGTGGTGTATTATTATATTTGATAATTTGAGTAAAAGAAATAAAAAAATAAAAAGATGAGTGTTCATGTTTTCTTCTTCAAGTGGCCGAAGGCATGAAAGAAACAAAGGAAAAAAAATAAACATCAAGCTCTCTTCATCTAGGTTTATGCATGACTTTTAAGGTTGGTATCTAAGCTTAGTTTTATTAAATTCAACGTTTTTGAGGTTATTAACATGCATATTAACTAGCCCATTTGTAAATGTATGTTAGATGGCATGTTTAGATTATAACCATGGATATAAATTTGGGGGATTTTGTGATTCAATATGGCACATATTAGAAACGAACTAGACTAGGAGAATCCTTAAGAATTTTAGAAGAATTTGGGTATTAGGTTGTTTGATAAGAAGAAAATTTTAGAAAGAGGTTAATTAGCTAAATAATGGAAGAAAGGAGTTGGGAATGGTGAGGTGAACATTCGGCCCTTGATGAAGAAGGCCAAATTGTTGACATTTTGTATTTTGAGCTATATGGATTAAATTGTAAAGCTTAAATAATTGAGGGTAAAATAGTAAACTTCATAAAATTGAGTTTTGGATGAAATTGAATAGAATTAAATGTGAACAAGTTTTATGTGATATATTATAGATCAAGAATAAAGGGAAGGAGTTGGATCGTGGGAAGACCATGGTAAACAAGTAGGGAAAGCTTAAATCATATAATTCGAGGTAAGTTTGTAAGCAAATGGATTGATACAAATTTTATTCAATATTGAATTGTATATGCTATAGTGAAATAATAGACTTAATTGTATAAAGTCGAATGTGGCATGGGAAATATTTTATTATATTTGAAATGAGATTAAAATGCATATTTATATATGTAAGCTTGAATTAATTGGGTGGATTGAATATTTGTATATGTATCAAGGTATAGTTATACGTGAAAATGGAATGTGATTGATCTTGAAATTGAAAATGAGGATTTATATATATATTATTATGTATAATAGTTGTTGCCGAATGATACATGGGAATATTAAAATAGACTAGCCGAGTGGGGTTTATTATATGCATGTAAATATGTATATCTCTTGATTAGTTGAAATAAGCATATTGAAATCCGGTTTTTCTTTCATTCTTAGAATGTGATGTGGATTGGGATTAAACGTTCATAATAGCAATGTGTGGTTGATTTATGTATGAAATTCGTAGCATAGGGCTGGATAAATATTTATGGATTGAGTAGTAGTAGTTAAATATGGATCTTGGAAATAGGTGATGGTATTGAATAATTAATTTAGTATATATATGGGCGTGGAGAATGTGATATAAGGTGATAAAAGAAATGACTTGTTTTAAATCTTTAATTGTATGTGTATTTATATGGATGGAATTGAAATCATATGTAAACATAGTACAAATGAGAAGATGGATTAATGGCACTATGTGTGCGGATTTATCCATCGAGCCTGTAAGTCTTGAGATCGGTAGAATGGCACTTGTGTGTGAATTTATTCACCGAAGCCTTGTGTGTGCGAGATCGTAGAATGCACTTTATGTGATTTATTCACCGAGCATTGTGTGTGCGAGATCGATAGAATGGCACTTGTGTGTGATTTATTCACCAAGCCTTTGTGTGTGCAAGATCGGTAGAATGGCCTTGTATATGCGGTTTATTCACGAAACCTTGTGTGTAGATCGGTAGAATGGCACTGTTGCGTGGATTTATTTTCCAATCACTGGGTGTCAATTATCGTTTTCATCTCTTCAAAGAGAAACACCTAATAAAGGTAAATGAAAGTGTCGATAGCATCTATTGATAATAGTTCATTATTACGATGAAATGAAGATTAGGTAAAACACTTGATATGGAGTGCGAGTCTATGATTATTTGATTTGTACGCTTGAGATTGAAGAGGTAAATTATTGATGAATGATAACCTGCTAGATTTTGCGATAATATGACTTGTTTAATAGTTAGATTGATTGTATATTAAAAGAGACGGGAATTGCTTGGTTTGTATGTATTACCTTATTGTTTATAACTTACTAAGCTATTTAAGCTTCGTGGTATAGTTGTTGCATTGTTTTATAGATCTTTAAAGTCAAAGTTTAAGCTCGAGAATTTGTGTTGAAGTCAAGCACACTATCAACCTTTGATACTCTTTTGTAAATGAACTTAATATTATGGCATGTTAAGCTAGCTTTCCTAGAATAGACTTACATGTTATTTTGCAAATGTATATACAAATGCCATGCGAAAATGGCTATATTTCTATGCTTGGGATTGAGTTGGTTATGTTTGATCATGTTGTTAGCATCTATGTATGTTCGGCCTTGATATAATCTTAATATGGAAATTTATTTCTTGGTTCTTATATATGCATGAGTGAGGTGTTTTGCACTTATGAAATGTCTTAAAATTTTAGCTTGGTGTTAGGTGTGATAATGGACTTATTGGTAAGTCAAATATATGATAAATGGTGGTTTAATCATAAAATCTAGTATGAGCTAGTTGATATTATAGGTATAATGAAAAATTTAACAACGTTTAATATTGATAATTTGGGTGTGATATGATTCGCAAATTCCTTTAGAAAGTGGAAAAGTTGATTACTTATTTATGTCAATGATTTGGTGATCTTTGCTAAGTTCTATAAAGCATGGTTGTAATAGAGAAATTGTTATAAGTGAAGTATGCAACTAATCAAAATGTTCATTGGTTTGGGTTATTGCATGTGTATTTCTTTGTACATATATTCGGCCTTAAGTATAGGTTTGAATTACGGTTGAAAGTAGAAATTGTTAAATGTTTGAATGTATTATGTATGTACCAATTCGGTCAACATGGATAAATCATAAGGGTGTAACATATATAATAAGGGCATTCTTGTCCTATGCCATCCACTAACATTAATAATGGGCTATTTGTCCTTTTAGTACCCCATATTATAAAGCCACTATCACATTAGCACTTTTCACTATAGTTTACAACTTTTGCACTTTACGCGATTAAGTCCTTTTGTTAAAATTACATACACAAACAATCAAATTTTCATACGAAACTTATTAATTCACATATACTAAACACTGAAAATAATATTTAAAATTTTTAGACTCGGATTAAGTGGTCCAAACTACGTTCGATTAGGGTCAAATTGATTATTACACCAACACCATGGATGTATCACACACACACACACAAAATGTACAAAATAAGATGTTGCTCTACAAGCATAAATTGTTCTTAAAAAATATGATTCTCCTAAACATGACATTAACAACACATCCAAATTTTATCATCCTAGCTTATTTGAATTTTTTTTTGAATCAAGTCATATACTTCAATTCGACCCTAATCGGAAGGGTGATTTGAAACCCGAATCCAAATTAGAAAAATATTTTCTTTATTAAATTGATGTCTATGATATGGGGTCAAGCATGTGTTAAAATATTAATTGCTAATTTGTGTGTTTGGGTAATTAAATTAAGTGGAAGGATTAAATTGTTAAAGTAGTAAAAGTGACCTTAATTAAGTTAGAGGATTTAATTGAAATGGTTCCTACATGAATGGACTTGCATGTCAATTTCTCCTAAAACAAGATAGTGGACGGCATGATGATGAAACTATTCATTAAATTATATTTTCTTCTTATAGATAGTGGAATGACATTAATATTATAAGTTGATGAATAATAATAATTAGAAAAGAAAAAGGCATGCATTTGGCTTCATCTTCTCCAGAAGCTAAAGAAAGGAAAAGAAAATTTCCTCAAGCTATTCGGCATTAAAAAAAAGCTTGATTTAAGGTATGAATTGGTTTTGATTCTTGAAAATTTTTATATTTTTAGCTTTGTTGTTTAATGTGTTAGTTAGCCCATGTTTAAATTTTGGAAATTGTTAAGTAATTCATGAGTTACCATGAAAGGAAATTTGAGTGTTTTTTTATGGTCAATGATAGAATATGATGCATGGATGCTAGATTAACAATGTTCCTTTAGAAAAATTGATGAAATTAATATAGGGATCATTTATAACAAAATGATAAATTCAAGGGTTAAAGGACAAAAATAATGGAAGGAATGAATGGATATAGGAGCTAGGGGTATTCGCCCTCAATAGGTAGTGGCTAATTCTTGATATTTGGTGTTTTATGCTTTGAGGACTTGATTGAGAAAGTTGTAAATTATAGGGGTAAAATAGTAAAATTTTAAATTATGAATTTTGGATCGATTGAATAGAAATTGTTTTAAATGAGCTTAATTGAACTTGTTTAGATCAAGATACAAAGAAAAGGGGTTGGACAAAGGAAAAGCTAAATTAAGCGAATAGTCGGGACAAACAAATTCATCGACTTTCGAGGTAAGTTTATAAGCAATTGAGTTGATATCAAATTTATTTTATTTCAAAATGTGCTTGATAATGTGAAATTCTAGGTTAAATTGTACAAGCGAATAGGGCTTGGAAAATAATTGTTATCCAAAGTGAGACTAGTATGAATATTTACATTTATGTAAGCTTGGACTAAATGGTTGGAAATTTAAAATGGGAATGTATGTATATGTTCTTATGCGTGAGGGTGTTCGAATATGATGTTATGTAATAGAAGAAATGAGTTGTTGTGAATCTTTAATTGTATGTGTACTTATGATGGAATTGAAATTTTACATAAGTTAATATTGATGAGAAGATAGATTAAAGGCACTGTGTGTGCAGATTTATTCACTGAGCACTGTGTGTGCGAGATAGGTTGAATGGCACTGTGTGTTCGGATTTATTCACCAAGCACTGTGTGTGCGGGATCGGTTGAATGGCACCGTGTGTGCGAATTTATTCATGAGTATTGTGTGGAGATCGGTTGAATGGCACTGTGTATGCGGGTTTATTCAAGAAACCTTGTGTTCTTGATCGGTTGAATGGCCTTTGTGTGGATTTATTCACAGAAACCTTGTATGTGAGATCGGATGAATGGCACTTGTAATGCGGGTTTTCAATATTCCTCAAGGACAGAACATTTTGCAAAGGTAAATGAATGGGGTCGGTATGTTCATATTGGATAATAGTTTATTAATGTGGTATAATGTTAAGAGGTATTTCAATATGAATATGAAGCATATGAGTACTTATTTCTTTTATTTTGAGATTTAATGAGCTTGAAATGGATGAATGTCAAGTTGGTAGGTGAATTGATATTACAAATTTTTCAATAGTTAGATCGAAAGTTAAAGAATAAAGGTTTAATGTGTAATTGTGCATATTGCTTTGTTGCTTATAACTTACTAAGCTATTTAAGCTTACTTGGTGCATTTGCTATGTTGTTTTATAGATATTCAAGTCAAAGCTCGAATTGAGGATCTTTGTCAAGTCAAACACACTATCGAATATACATTTTGGTACTTTTGTAATGAAACTCTAAGTCCATGGCATGTATAGGCTAGATGATAGTTTTGAGTCTATCTTTTGAATGAAATGTTATAAGGCCATGCGAAAATGGCTTTACTACTTCTATGTGCTAAGTGAATATGTTAAGTCAATTTATACATACATACATACATACATATATATATATGAATATCCATGAAGTTTCGATTGAAGGTTGCTTGGTTTTAAAAGGTAAGTTTGTGTGATAATGAATGTTATGCTACCATGTGAATTGGTTGATTTTGGTCTATTTGAATAGTGAAGACATTAAGATGATTAGGTCTTGTAGGTAACCTATTTATCTTAAAAATGTATTTGAGGATTAATGGCTTTTATTCCAATTATACTATTTTGGGTTGTATCTAGGTATAGATAAGGTAAAATGCTTCTTGTGCATGGATATATTAAAAGTGGCACAATAAAGAGCTATTATATGTTTTCTTTTGTTGTGAATATTCGGATATGACAAAATTTTAGGATTTTGGTTAACTTGAATTGTTCTACTTAAAATGATACTGATTGCATAAGTACACATGTGTATTATAGATTAGTCTTTGAGCAATACGCTTTCATGGTCATATGAAATGTGTTAAGATAGCATGCATATTACATCTAGGCTATATATTTTAATGTGGGTAGTATATTAAATGAATGTTGTAAGTTGATTGTTTTTGGGTAATGGTGAGCCATATATCAAAGTTAGTTAAAATAGTTTTTATACATGTTGAATTTTGTGCATGTGGTATAAAGATTGAAATGGGACTTATGTATCTTTGTAAGGAAGTCATCTATGGCGAGTAAATATATATATATATATATATATATATATATCTAGATGGGTATTCCTAATACATGTGTTTGAATGCATGATAATAATTACAAAGGAATTAAATGATAAAATGTTTGTGTGCGTATAAATTCGCTAATACTTAGATTTAATCATCGATGTGTACTTTATTTATATAAGCATTGAATTGAAGTGAGTTTAATTATGCATGATTTTTATATTGGATAAAACATGTATATACTTTTAAAAAAAATTGGTATGCAATTATCATTGTATTGTCTTAAAGGGTACTTAGTACTTTACGAGTCATTGAAATGCTAACCCTAATTCGGTGATGAAATTAGGTTAGGGTGTTACATTTGATTGGTATCGAGCTACGGTTTAGTCGGTTCTCGGACTAACGTAGCGCGTGTGATCTAGCTATACATGCCATAATTTAGAATGTGATAGTGTGAAGACTTCGCGGTGAAATGTGTTTAATTCTTCTTATAGTATGGATCCGATTTTGAACGAGTTGCACGATGATGTCGAGTGTGGCTCCGTTCCGTGTCGGGGACCACGCGAAGAATCTCGACCGGCTGCGAGTAATCTGATGAGGGGCGGACATGCCTTCTATAGCGTGATGAACGATTGGTTGTGCATTACATCCGAACCAATCCGACTATTCAACCATCCTTGAATCAGAATGTCCCCTAGAAGACCAATTGTACCTCCGTTGCCAATTCCAAAGAGTAACAAAACCTCATGTTGATCGTATCTGAGCATGGAGCTCAAGAATTGGTGGGGCGATGATGATGCAGAGCGAGCTAAATTTTGGTTCAATAATACGATCGTGTCTTGACGGTATCTTCACCGCCCGATGAGTGCTTGAAGTGTGCCATATCATTGTTACGGATTACGCCTACTTACGGTGGAATACGCCGTGTCGATTGTCCCGAAAGAAAGGTTACTGGACTTCTTCCGATGAAATTCGTAAGAAGTTTATAAGCCGGCTTTATTGACTCTAAGCATAAAGAATTTCTCGAGCTCAAAAAGGGTCGTATGACCGTATCTGAATATGAGCGCAAGTTTGTATGACTTAGTCGTTACGCTCGCGAGTGTGTTTCGTCGAAGGCTGCTATGTGCCGGAGGTTTGAAGATGGTTTAAATGAGGACATAAAGCTTACGGTGGCATTCTTGAGATTAATGAGTTCGTTGTGCTAGTTGACGAGCTTGTAAAGCGAAGAATTAGAGAAAGAAAAAGAAAAGTGAACTTGAATCTAAAGATTTTGAAAGAGATCCGTGGTAAAGTTTTGCAGATGGCAACGAAGAAGTTCAAGAGTGATGGTAATGATTCAAACCCAACACCTGGAATTTCTATCGAGAACGCCACCAATGAGTTCTCGAGCTACATCGATGGCTAGTGTCGGCAATGCTCGATCGAGCAAAAGCCGAGTGTCGTGTGGACGGTATTTGAGTCTTGGGGTAAATCTTTTAATCGCACTTGTTATTAGTGTGGTTCACAAAATCACTTCGTTCGGATTGTCGGAGGGATGAGAAGGTACTACTCAGTGCGAGACCGAGTGGCACGCAGCTAAAGGCGACCGATTAAGTAGTGGGGGAGGTAGGAGTGGTGCGAGGGAACTTGGATCGTATCGGCGAATGCAGTGTCTTAGAGCTTATGCCATCTGCTTGAGAGGAGGCCTCATCTCCGACATCATTCGTATTTTACTCTCTTTGATACTAATGTAAGCGCTTTGATTGATCCACTCAACTTATTCGTATGTGTGAAACATTAGTAGCGATAAGACTCTCCTATTGAGTCTCTGAATTTGTGATTCGGTTTCAAACCCCTAGGTCAATGTGTATTGGTGGATAAAGTGTGCAAGAAGCGCCTTTGATGATATGAGATGTGTGTTTTCGTGATCGATGTTATTACCTTCGATGAGTTCGACATCATCCTCGGTATAGATTGGTTAACCGCATATGATGTAGTAGTGAATTGTAGACGAAAGACTATTAATTTGAGGTGTCGAATAACAAAATACTTCGGATTGAATCGAATTTGAATGGGTTACCAACGTGATATCATCAATATTGGCTCGGCGATTTGAGAAAAGGTTCGAAGCTTACCTTGCTATATGATTGACAAAATGGGAAAGAAGATTGAATTTGTGCTGTTGTTTGTGAATACCGGATGTGTTTGGAGGAGTTGCCAAGATTGCCACCTATTCGTGATGTAGAGTTTAGTATTGAGCTTATGCCAAGGACCAATCGATTTGATAGCTCCGTATAGAATGGCACTTCGAATTAAAAGAATTGAAGGCTCATTGCAAAAATCAACGGATAGAGGTTTTGCCCGACGAGTTTCTCTCTTTGAGGCGCCCATTCTATTTGTGAAGAAGAAAGATGGAACATTAAGAATATGCATCGATTATCGGCAACTCAATAGGGTGTGATTAAGAACAAATATCCATTGCCATGTATTGCGATTTATTTGATCGGTTGAAAGAAGCCCTGTGTTTTCAAAAATTGATCTAAGATTTGGATATTATCGGTTGTGAGTTAGAGAATTAGATGTATCAAGCCTTTCGGACAAGATACGGTCATTATGAATTTTTGGTGATGCCGTTTGGGCTCACTAATGCCATCTGCGATTTTATGGATCGATGAATCGAGTATTCGGATCGTATCTAGATCGGTTTGTGGTGGTATTCATAGATGATATATTGATCCACTCCGTGATGAAGTTGAACATGGTGAGCATTTAAGGTTGGTGTTACTGATTTTCGGGATAATCAATTATTTGCGAAATTCAAGAAATGTGAGTTTTGGTTGAAGGAAGTCAACTTTTGGGGCATGTCATTTCAAATCGGGTATTGGGTTGACCGAGTAAAATTTCAGCAATACTCAATTGGAAACCTCCGGAATGTCTTAGAGGTTCGTAGCTTCGGGATTGGTCGGTATTATAGGCGTTTCGTGAAAGGATTTTCTCGATAGCATCTCTAATGACAAAACTATTACGAATGACGTTAAATTGAGTGGTCGAAAGGTGTCAAAAGAGTTTCGATCAATGAAAACCTTGTTGATCGGAAGCCACGGTACTTGTGCAACCAGATTCGGGTAAAGAATTTATTATTTTAGTGATACATCATTGAGCGGACTCGGTTGTTTATTGATGCAAGAGGGTAAAGTTGTAGCCTATGCTTCACGGCGTTGAAATCGCACAAGAGGAACTATCCGACTCATAACCTCGAGTTGGCCGCTATAGTTTTTTCTTTGAAGATATGACGTCACTATCTCTTCGTGAGAAATGCCACATCTATCCGGATCATAAAAGTCTAAAGTATTTAATGACCCAAAAGGACTGAATTTGAGGCAATGACGATGGTTGGGCTTTAAAGATTACAATCTCATAATTGATTATCACCGGAAAGGCTAACGTGGTTGCGGATCGCTTAGCCAAAATTTGTTATTTGCTTTGAGAGCGATGAATACGGATATAGCTATTAAAGATGATGGTGTGATCGTTCTTGAGTTGAAGGTGAGACCAATGTTTGAGCAGTGATTCGAAGCTCGAAGTTGATCTTGTTTTAAAAGCAAAGAAAGATCATTGTAGTTTGAGTCGATTTTGGTTTCGGATAGATGCTAAAGGATGTTTGCGGTTCAAGAATCGAATTTGTGTAGAAGAACCTGAATTAATTAGAAAGATTTGTAATGAAGCACATAATATTAGATTGTCAATCCATCCGGTAGACGAAGATGTATAACGATCCAAACAGATTATTGGTGGCATGGTATGAAACGAGACATCTCGGACTATGTGTCAAAGTGTTTAGTGTGCCAACAAGTTAAAGTGAACATCGGTACCATCAAGGCTTCTTCAACCGATTATGATACTGAATGGAAGTGGGCGAATCACTATAGACTTTGTGTCATGATTGTGCGCGCCAAATAAGAAAGATTCAATTTGGGCTATTGTTGATAGATTGACAAATCAGCTCATTTTATTCCGTGCGTATGGATTTCTCACTTGATAAGTTGGTTGAATTATACTGATACAGATTATCTGATTAAGTACCTATCTCTATTGTTTGGATAGAGATCCGAGGTTCACATCGCGATTTTGGAAAAAGTGCAAGTTGCTTTAGGTACCAAGTTACACTTTAGTACAACTTTCCACCCTCGATCGGATGTCGATCGGGTAAGATTTTCGAGGCGAAAATTTCATTAGGGGAGAGTTGTAACACTAATCGACCCTAATCGGAAGGGTGATTTGAAACCGAATCTAAATTAGAAAATATTTTCTTTATTAAATTGATGTCTATGATATGGGGTCAAGAATGTGTTAAAATATTAATTGCTAATTTGTGTGTTTGGGTAATTAAATTAAGTGGAAGGATTAAATTGTTAAAGTAGTAAAAGTGACCTTAATTAAGTTAGAGGATTTAATTGAAATGGTTCCTACATGAATGGACTTGCATGTCAATTTCTCCTAAAACAAGGTAGTGGACGGCATGATGATGAAACTATTCATTAAATTATATTTTCTTCTTATAGATAGTGGAATGACATTAATATTATAAGTTGATGAATAATAATAATTAGAAAAGAACAAGGCATGCATTTGGCTTCATCTTCTCCACAAGCTAAAGAAAGGAAAAAGAAAATTTCCTCAAGCTATTCGGCATTAAAAAAAGCTTGATTTAAGGTATGAATTGGTTTTGATTCTTGAAAATTTTATATTTTTAGCTTTGTTGTTTAATGTGTTAGTTAGCCCATGTTTAAATTTTGGAAATTGTTAAGTAATTCATGAGTTACCATGAAAGGAAATTTGAGTTTTTTTTTATGGTCAATGATAGAATATGATGCATGGATGCTAGATTAACAATGTTCCCTTTAGAAAAATTGATGAAATTAATATAGGGATCATTTATAACAAAATGATAAATTCAAGGGTTAAAGGACAAAAATAATGGAAGGAATGAATGGATATAGGAGCTAGGGGTATTCGACCTCAATAGATAGTGGCTAATTCTTGATATTTGGTGTTTTATGCTTTGAGGACTTGATTGAGAAAGTTGTAAATTATAGGGTAAAATAGTAAAATTTTAAATTATGAATTTTGGATCGATTGAATAGAAATTGTTTTTAAATGAGCTTAATTGAACTTGTTTAGATCAAGATACAAAGAAAAGGGTTGGACAAAGGAAAAGCTAAATTAAGCGAATAGTCGGGACACTCAAATTCATCGACTTTCGAGGTAAGTTTATAAGCAATTGAGTTGATATCAAATTTATTTTATTTCAAATGTGCTTGATAATGTGAAATTCTAGGCTAAATTGTACAATCCGAATAGGGCTTGGAAAATAATTGTTATCCAAAGTGAGACTAGTATGAATATTTACATTTATGTAGCTTGGACTAAATGGTTGGAAATTTAAAATGGGAATGTATGTATATGTTCTTATGCGTGAGGTGTCCGAATATGATGTTATGTAATTGAAGAAATGAGTTGTTGTGAATCTTTAATTGTATGTGTACTTATGATGGAATTGAAATTGTACGTAAGTTAATATTGATGAGAAGATAGATTAAAGGCACTTGTGTGTGCGGATTTATTCACCGAGCAACTTGTGTATGCGAGATTGGTTGAATGGCCTGTGTGCGGATTTATTCACCAAACCTTGTGTGTGCGAGATCGGTTGAATGGCTTGTGTTGCGGATTTATTCACCGAATTTGTGTGAGATCAATTGAATGGCATGTGTGCGGGTTTATTCACCGAAACACTTTGTATGAGATCGGTTGAATGGCCTGTGTGTGCGGATTTATTCACCGAAACCTTTGTATGGAGATCGGATGAATGGCACTGTGTGGAATTTTCAATCTTCCTCAAGACGAGAACATTTTGCAAAGGTAAATGAATGGGTCGGTATGTTCATATTGGATAATAGTTTATTAATGTGGTATAAAGTTAAGCGAGGTATTTCAATATGAATATGAAGCATATGAGTACTTATTTCTTTTATTTTGAGATTTAATGAGCTTGAAATGGATGAATGTCAAGTTGGTAGGTGAATTGATATTACAAATTTTTCAATAGTTAGATTGAAAATTAAAGAATAAAGGTTTAACGTGTAATTGTGCATATTGCTTTGTTGCTTATAACTACTAAGCTATTTAAGCTTACTTGGTGCATTTGCTATGTTGTTTTATAGATATTCAAGTCGAAGCTCGAATTCGAGGATCTTTGTCAAGTCAAGCACACTATCGAATATACATTTTGGTACTTTTGTAATGAAACTCTAAGTCCATGGCATGTATAGGCTAGATGATAGTTTTGAGTCTATCTTTTGAATGAAATGTTATAAGGCCATGAAAATGGCTTTACTACTTCTATGTGCTAAGTGAATATGTTAAGTCAATTTATACATGCATATATATATATATATATATATATGAATATCCATGAAGTTTCGATTGAAGGTTGCTTGGTTTTAAAAGGTAAGTTTGTGTGATAATGAATGTTATGGTACCATGTGAATTGGTTGGTTTTGGTCTATTTGAATAGTGAAGACTAAGATGATTAGGTCTTGTAGGTAACCTATTTATCTTAAAAATGTATTTGAGGATTAATGGCTTATATTCCAATTATACTATTCAGGTTGTGTCTAGGTATAGATGAGGTAAAATGCTTCTTGTGCATGGATATATTAAAAGTGGCACATTAAAGAGCTATTATATGTTTTCTTTTGTTGTGAATATTGGATATGACAAAATTTTAGGATTTTGGTTAACTTGAATTGTTCTACTTAAAATGATCTGATTGTCATAAGTACACATGTGTATTATAGATTCGTCTTTGAGCAATACGCTTTCATGGTCATATGAAATGTGTTAAGATAGCATGCATATTACATCTAGGCTATATATTTTAATGTGGGTAGTATATTAAATGAATGTTGTAAGTTGATTGTTTTTGGGTAATGGTGAGCCATATATCAAAGTTAGTTAAAATAGTTTTTATACATGTTGAATTACTGCATGTGGTATAAAGATTGAAATGGGACTTATGTATCTTTGTAAGGAAGTCATCTATGAGTAAATATATATATATAGATGGGTATTCGCCTAATACATGTGTTTGAATGCATGATAATAATTACAAAGGAATTAAATGATAAAATGTTTGTGTACGTATAAATTACGCTAATAATTAGATTTAATCATACGATGTGTACTTTATTTATATAAGCATTGAATTGAAGTGAGTTTAATTATGCATGATTTTTATATTGGATAAAACATGTATATACTTTTAAAAAAAATTGGTATGCAATTATCATTGTAGCTGTTCTTAAAGGGTACTTAGTACTTGCGAGTCATTGAAATCCTAACCCTAATCCGGTGGCGGAATTAGGTTAGGTGTTACAAAGTCACTTGAAATGAAATTCAAGTTGAGTTGAATAAATATGTTCAAGTTATTTTTTAAAAACCCAAATTAAGAACTTGTTGACAATATAGCTAAATTCCACGTTAGAGCAGAAAAATTTGAGACCATTGAAAACTTTTTAAAAAGAAGAGAAAAGAAAATAATTTAGTTATACAAAATTGACAAGGGCCTATTGGGTAATTGCAACAATTTTTATATAGAATATTCGAGTTATTCAAATATAAATTTCAATTCAACTTGAACTCAAGAAACCAATTTACTATTTGAGTTTATTCAGAAATTTAAAACTAAATTCAATTAACGAAATTTAAAAAATAATTAATTTTTTTATTCAAATCAATTCGCTCACCTCTAAAGAAATATCTCTATTACTGATATATGAAATGTCTTGATGCTTCACTTTTGATGCTTCACAACAAATAAATAAGATATATCGGTGATCCAATTCTAAAATATGACATATATTAATTTTCCACTTCTATATGAAATATTTCCGATACTGAAACAAGATGCATGTGCTATGGAGTTACGCAAAAAAGGAGGCAGACAGGGTAGGGAATTCGTCTCAAACATTGTCACAACTCACACATGCAAACAAATAAAGCATTAGGGTAGCTCAATAAAAGACGCACCATATCGAAAAGAAACCTAAGTTATACCCATTTACATCTCAGTAATTAAATTTTTTTTATGATAAGTGATATTTAAATTATTTTTTTAAATTGATACTTCCATTAGTCAAACCAATAAATCTATTTTAAAGGAGTCTTAACCCATAAATTATTACCTAAATTATGTTATTTTTATATTTTGGTGCCTAGACATTTTTCGGTCATAAGTGGTATCTAAACTATTTTTTCTCTAAGTTGGTAGTTTTGTTAATTCAGGTCATTAGTCAAACCGCTAAGTTTCTTTAGAAAAAGATAATATATTAAAATAGCCATATAGTAAAAAAAAGTATTATTTTCTTTATATATATTTAAATATTATTAAAATTCATAAAAATAAAACATTTTAAATAGAGAAAATCAATTCAACTAGTTTATCTGATTTTTTAAAGCACAATTTAATTGACTTGTATCGGTTCATGGGTCAGTCGGTTTATCCACTATGGTTCATGGGTCAGTCGGTTTATCCACTATCTCTGGATTGATACCTCAATCAGTTACCAAACTAACCAAACAATCTGGTCCTATTTTGGAAACACTGATTTTGATCGATGAAAGTGCTTTTTGGATCCCATCAAGTCAAGCAAATAGGTGAAGTTCGAAAACAGAATTAATCGCTAGTGTCTCGACCTTGAGAAAGTCAATTTCAAGCATTGTTAGTATTGTAAGACATTATAAAAGAAGAAGAAAGAAGAAAGGAAAAAAATTATAGAAAAGATAAACAGAGGAAATAATGTAAAAATAAAATAACTAAAATTTGTTTTAAAAGTTTTTATGACATGATTAGAATTTTTTTTTTAACGGATATGAAATGTTGGTGTAAAATGGGTAATAGAAAAATTTAAGTACCACTTGTAACAAAAAATTTTAAGTACTAGCTTGAGAAAGAAGATCAGTTTAAATACTAATTTATGAGTTACTGATTTGACTGGAAAATGTCAACTTGAGAAGAAAATAATTTAAATACCATTTGCGATAAAAAAAAAAAAAACTAGGTACCAATTAGATGAAAAAAGAATTTTAAATATCAATTTATGAGTTGTAAAAAAACACACACAATCGCATGAAACACATGCAAAATATTGCATGACAAAGTCAAGGTGCCGAAATGCTCGCAGGTATACATGGTTTAATCAAAATGTGCAGTATGCATGTGAGACAATGGGACATTTGGAAGAAGAAGAGAGCAAGTTATAATGCATAATGCATGGCTATCTAACCGGCACATTTTTGTTCATCCTTATGATTTTTGTTCATGAAGGACGCCCAACAAGACGACGATTTTCATGGATACCCTGTGCTGCTAATAGGAAGCGCACGAAATACATGTACCAGCCATGACTTGGAGCATTTCTCAAAGACCCAAATATACTAAATCTATATACCTATCTATATAACTCTACTTAAAAGGAAGGCCCTCACGACTCCATTTATTTTATTTTTTTCCATTATAATTATAATGTTAAATTTGCAGTTTTGGTCTTCTGTTATACTCATATTTAAGATTTAATTTTTATATTTTAATTTTACATAATTTTATTATTTATTTTACAATAACATTAAATAATCTAAATAATTAACATCTTTAGTTACTCTGATTAAATTTTTAATCTTTTCTTTAAATATTATTCTATCAAAATTTATTTTAGCATAATAAATTGGAATAAGTATTGTTATAAAATTCACATAAACTACCAAAAATATTAAGGTGCTAATTATCAAAACTAACTAAAGACATGACTGTTTTTTAGTAATTATAAGATACGATAAAATTGTAGTTTCGATTTCTCTATTATGCTTACTTTTGAGATTT
>CP106726.1:381698-419815 GCA_025506655.1 Gossypium rotundifolium
AAAATTCCAGCTTCCTTTCTACTTCTTCTTCATCCTCTTTTCCTCAAAACCGAACCTTGATTGTTATCAAGCTTAGCGAAACCTCTATTTCCTTTTTCCCATTATTTTCTTTCTCTAGTCAATCTATTCCCTACCTATGTGCTGGAATTTCTTTCATTCTATTTAACCCATCTTGGCCTTAACATTAAGTGTGGTGTTGATCTCTTCGGATTCCTTTGTCAATCGATTTTGAAGGTATGTATGCATGGCGAATGTTATTTCTTCTTTTTCCTCTCCTCCGTCGACTTCTAGGAAGGTAAGAGCCAATTTTGGCATTTGATATTAAAGGTGATAATACTCTTTTGAAACCGACATATTGTAGGTCTCCGGATATTTGGAACAATCGATCTAAGCCCTATTCTCCGGCAAATCGACTTTGGTAAGTGTGGTAAGGGATCTCTAAATTAATTCTTTAATTATTATGGCCACCAAACCTTGAGGCTCAACCATGTATTTTTGGGATTGGTGAACCATTTTAAGACTATGGATTCATGCTTTGTTTTGTAGTCAAGGAGGATAACATTAAAGGAGTAAGGAGATCTTTCGGATTTCGTAAGAGGTTTTGGTAAGCAATATTTGGTAAGATTCGTTGTTTAAATTTATGGCTTGGAGGATTAACCGTGATCTAATTAAGTGTGTTGATGGAGGCAAGTTCCAGTCAAGGAGGGCAAGGGAAAGTCCTTGTTCCGAAGTTCAAAAAGAGATCAGTCTCGACGGTTCGAGATTGGCCACCGGGGTGTGGGCCAGCGTCAGAATAGCAGATTAGGCAGATAGCCGTAGTCTCGATTAGCAATAGCGTTGGGATCGAGAGTGTAGAACTGCAAGTAATTAGGTGCGTAATTATCGCACTGCTTTCTCCTGCTGTTTTGTGTATATATATATATGTACACATATACTTGGTGTATGATGTGATAGCCAACAATAAAGGCTAAAGTGGTGGATACCCACATTTGGGGTATTCGGTTAATGTGTCAAGAATATGTGATATTAAATTATTTATGGTGCCTGTGTGATATGATAATGAGCATGTGATGTATATTCATATTGATTTGATAAGATACATTAACATATATTCTTGGGGCTTGATTTGATCAAGGAAGGATGGGTGTACATATTTATGTACGTGGTCTAATGTTAGCCTCGTGGTTACATTCGCGCTTGATGATTAGTCAGGTGCTTCATCAAGGAGATGTTGGCTAGGTGCCCATCTCTGCGGTTGAGGGTCGTGTGCATCACCGTAGTCGGATTAATGTGAGGATCACCGATGTGATCGGTGGCTCACCACTGCCTTGTGCAGCAGTCTCGAGGTAAGATATGTGGGATCACTTGGTTGTGATCGTGGATTAGCCACGGCCTTGAGAAGGAGTCTGCTAAGGTTGGTGTAACGGATGGACCTAGGTTGGGTTGGGTTTCAGAATTGCATATTTATTTGTATGATTCAGGTGGATATGGGCCAAGCCCATATGTGGAGGCATGTGTGATGATTATGCACCGAGTCCGTGGACTCACCCAATTTTTCTTAACCATTTCTGTAATTCATGAGCTTGGACCGGCCTGAGTGGATACGAGGTGGCCATGCGTAAGAAGAGATTTTGATTATTTTATGCATTTTTGATATTAAGTATTTTGTTTAAATAACGGTTGTAATAAGGGCCTTATTATTATTTTTGGTATTATTTTAAATTGTGGTTAGATTAAAATTTAAATTACTATATAAAGATGATTTTATTTTATTTTTAGCAATCTATTTATTCAAGATATATATATTTATATACTAGAGTTTTAATATGGACATTTTCTAATAACAAAGTTTTACTTATAATTTTAAACGGACATGGTTTTCAAAAGTTAACCAAATTTTCATGTTTTATTCTAAAGTCAAAAAGATTTTTTTTAACCGTCTTTCCGCAGTGACATAACCGGATCCGGTCAGGGCTCGTGGGCTGGGTTTGGGGGTGTTACACTCACACTCCGAGGATCGCTTGTAAAGCTTGGAAATTTGGAGTCAAATGATTTCCAAGCTAAAGAATCTGCAGGGTGCCTTAACAATCCATCATCGATTCGTCCATCATGGTGCCACGTCATTAACTCGACTGTCTTCGACGACATGAAAAGCCTTTGAAGCATTGGTATTAGCGGAAAATACCGTAAAATCTTAATCGGTCGCTTCCTTGATCGTGTATCATTTTCATCCTCGTTATCATCCTCTCAGATTTCCATTCATCCAACGAGATTGACCGCATACATGACAAAGACTGTTGGTTTTTCCTACGCCTAATACAACATGCAGTCATTTGGGCAACTATGAATTTTGTTGTAGCCAAGGCCCAAATCTTTGATCAGTTTTTTCATGTCTTTGGAAGATTGAGAGATTTTCGCAAACAGGAACATTTCTCTCAGAAACTCTAACAACATTGTCAAAGAGTTTCCGGTCCACCCTCCCAAACATTTCAAGTGAAAAAGACGAATACAGAAAGACAGTTTTAAAAATTTAGATCCTTCATACAGTTCTTCGTTCATTTCACCAAGTAACATGTAGAACCTCGCCGCTTTTTCATTTGGCTGTTCATCAGGTACACTTCTTCCCCCTTCGGTGAAAGTATTTCCACCAAAATTATAATCATCTGTTACACCCAAGTCGTGGAAATGATTGCAAACCATCATCACAAGATATTAAAAGCATCCCGCAACATGCCTTCCATGTTATCTTTGCTAACATTCTGATTGTACCCACTATGAGGATAACCCATATTCATCGATGAAGATGCTCCACTAGATGTACACTCTCCATGAAAAATCCATTTTTTGTACCCCCGGACAAAGCCATCAACAGCTAGATGTTCGTGGACAACTTCACAATAATGCCAATTGATATTGCAACACTTCTTACACCGTCAAAGAATCATATTCTCTTGGCTTGCATTTTGAAATGCAAAATTCAGAAAAGTTTCTACTCCATTTTGATAGTCGTTGCTTACCCTTGACAAATTCATCCAAGTCTCATCCATTTCATAGTTGTTGAAGTCTAAAGTTGACAATAAATTACACGGCTAAATTGTTAATTTATAATTTATGTAAGTAATGATATGATCATATGTATAACTGAGTACTATGTAAGTTATGTAAATTATGTAAGTTATGAAGTTTGATCTTAAAATTATGTAAGTTATGAAATTTGATCTTAAAATTATGTAAGGTATGAAATTTGATCTTAAAATTAAGTAAGTTATGTATTCTTTAAGATTCATCATACGTGGCATTGTTACACCTAGGGAGGATCCATTATATCAAACAGTGAGTTATGACTCCACTCTCACCAAGAAACATGGGCTGCAGTCAGAAATTCAAAAGATTAATAATCTTGACTAACAATTGAATATCTAATGTTTTTCTATCAAATAAATATAAATCAGCAAAATAAATATAAATAAGAATAATAATGATTTATACCTGTTAAGTTATTACCACCAAATCCAATCCAACAGTTGCAGGAGCAGTAGGAAGTAGAACTGAAATACAAACAACATATGAATTAACAAATGCTATTGATTAATTACAAAATGCTATTTACTAAAAACTAATACTCTCATTGTTTGACTGAAAAAAAAATAGTCAATTCAGTAGTCGGTCTAAGTCCTCTTCAATTCTACTCACTTTCAAAGTACGGATACCTTTCTCAATACAAATCTGTAACAAATACATATGAAATTTATTAAAACAAAAAGTCTATTCACATACATTATTAAACATACATTATTAAACACTAATATGAAATTTTATACAAATATATGTATATGTATTACACATATATTCAAATTAGTATGTCTATTTTATTTAACTTTTTTTAAAATACCTATTACTTTTATTATACATACACATATGTATATTGTGTTCATGTCCTTTACAATAATGGATATATAGTCCAACTATTAATAAACACATAAATTTAGAATGCCGATTGCTAACTAATTTGTCGCTTATAATTTTCTAAACTAAAATTTTAATGTTAATTTAGGAGGAAAGTATAATTGTATTACCTACTTAGTCTAATTTTCAAGTTTCATAAAATATAATTACCAAATTCAATCAATTTTCGTAAAATAAAGAGAGAAAATTATAGCAATTTAAACACCTCAATTAACAACATATTTAGACCTCAATTACAGCAATAAAACATCTCAATTTCCAGCAAATAAATAATTCAAATTACATCACCTGAACAGGGCTTCAACAGTTTAAAAAAGGACTAGTAACAGCACCAAAATGAATTGATCCACTGTCTGCAAGTTAACACAGTTAAGAGAAACAAGAAAGCATAAACCAAAAATACAAATAAGCAAATAAGATTCAATTATTACAATTTAAATATAAAATAATAGAATTCAAATACATGAAAAAGTTATTACTATCTTTCCTAGTTGAAGGTGCATTTACAGTTTTTATTTAGCACTCATGAAACTTAGTAAGGGTGAGATTCCTAAGGCAAGGATATCTGTAGCATCAAAGAGCAATCTATGGAGATGGAAATTCCACATATAAAAACACATAAGAGAATTACAGGCCTTAAATCCAGAGATGGCATACCTCCTCCAATATCCTAAAAACTTCAACTATTGATGCTGCCTGCCTTTGATGAAATGACAACAGCTCCCAATCCTGCACATTACAAAAAGTAAGATGTGGTTTAGCCATTGTTCCAGAGTTCTGGCGATTTTAATTTGAAACAACTTGGTAACTGTCTGTTAATAAGACAAACACAGGATACTTATATTTCATACATCCAAACATGTTATCATTTATCAGCATCAAATCCAATGAAGGATAAAAACAACCTACCTTGGCTCGAAAGGTAGGTCAAAATCATTCTATCACTCATTGACAAAAGTAGCTCAAGAAAATAGAACCAAAGGAATTTGTGACCACAAAAATATATTTAGAGGGAGAAAGAAAAGAAGAGAGGCAAGAAGAAAGACAATATGTGTGAGTCTGTGCAATGAACACAAAAAGAGGAGGAAAATTAAACAACATCAAAGACACAACAAATAAGAGCTAGAGACATAGAAAAAAATAAGTCAACAAGTTCAGTTGTCAATATGAGTCTATCAAATGTTTCATTTTCTCATTTTTGTTTCAAAAATTTCATAACCATGTACAGGTTCAAATCTATACAGTCTCAGTATGAATTGATACCATCCTACTATACAGAAAAAGAATAAATTAACAATATCCTACTATGGAACTAACCTCAAGTTCCAATGCTCTTCTTGTCCATTCCAATATGCGAGTATGCTGACCAATCACCCAATCAATAATTGATGGCCCTGAGACTTTTTCAATCTGCACACAAGTAAATCAAAATTAATACTCCACTTAATCATCACATTATTATCTCAACCCATACATCAAAAGCACTTTCTTTTAGAAATGTTTAGCTCCTAAATATTTCTATGTGGAACATTTTCCAACCTGCACGATACCATTACTCACTCCACTACTTGCATCAACCTAAATAATATCGGATGCACAAAGAAAATTATGTTTAAGATCATCATTAATCCTAAATCAAAGTTTTTCTTTTATAACCAGAAGTCCACAAAACAGCAAGTGAACCAATAAGCAAAATCATGTCCAAATTGTTGTCCGTAGTGCACCTCTCTCAGATTTCAGCTTAAGATATTATTCTTAAATAGGACCAAATAAGGATTGAATGACATGATATTGGTCACATTTAAATTAAGATCCAGGGCCTTTAAAAAATGATAGAATGTTCAAACGTCATACTAATGAATTCAGAAAGTATTTAATCCTTATAGAAAAACAATTGCTTCTCCATTGAAAAGAAAATTCTAGCTAGTAATATGTGAACCATGAACAAAGAATAACACCAAAAAAAAAATAATAAACAATTGCTTCTCCATTCATATCATATCTCGCTTCAACTTTATTACAAAAGCTGAAAATTAAAATATCTTATAAGATTATTAGCGGACTATACAATAAAAAACTTTATATAGCATAATGAATAGATTAAAAAAGAAGAAGAAAGAAACACATGAAAAGGCTTACGCGAAGGCGGATAGCTTCCACCTGATTCGAACCAGAGTTCGGCTTCTTTACCCTCACAATTAGTTTCTAGGTGATTGAAATCAAAGCATAAATATCAGTAAAAAACTAGTAATCAAGATCAAAACATATTTTTTGCAAAAAATGGCTAAATCAATAACATAAACTAATACTAATACACAAATATCATTAAATACCGTAACTTCTGAAACCCTTGCCCTTGTTAAGCCGATTTTCTATAGATGGGAAATCAATGGTGGTAGGAAGGGTGAACTTTAGGATTTGAAATTGGGGAAAAGGGTTATTACGTTAGGGATTTGGATGTCGAATGGGGAAAAAGGGATGATAATATTTTAGGGATTTAAGAGCAGGAAAAGGGGGAAATGAAGTTAGAGAACGAAATGGGAAAAATGTAAGTATCGTCTAGGTAAAATAAGAGAGCAAAACGACAACGCTTTTGCCCAAAATAATTTAACATTTGCGCATTTTTAACCAAAGCGCCGCTAAAGGGAAACCTATTATGCTTTTATCATAAAATGCCACTAAAATTTAATAAAACAACGACGCTTTTGTTTAAATATATCTTTTATGCTTTTTAAGCAAAACGCTAATGCCTTTAAGAATTACAATTATTTAATAAATAAAATAAAAACAATATAAATTAGAAAACAATCATTATATACCCAAAAATTTTAAAATTATTTTAAATAATAGTATTTTAATTTTTCATTTAAATAAATAATTTTTAAAATTTAAATAATATTTAAAAGAATTAGATAAAATTTGAAATCTTATAAAACAATAGAGCAAAACGACAACTGCTTTTGCCCAAAATAATTTAACATTTATGCATTTTTAATCAAAGCGCCACTAAAAGGAAACCTATTGTATGCTTACCATAAAAAGCCACTAAAATTCTAAAAAAATGGCACCGCTTTCTTTAAATATATCTTTTATGCATTTTTAAGCAAAACGCCGCTAATGCCTTTAAAATTACAATTATTTAATATATATAATATAAAAACAATATAAATTAAAAATAGTCATTATATACCCAAAAACTTTAAATTATTTTAAATAATAGTATTTTAATTTTTCATTTAGATAAGTAATTTTTAAAATTTAAATAATATTTAAAAGAATTAGATAAAATTTGAAATATTGAAAATTATTTAAAATTTCAAATTATTTAATATATAAATTAAAATAAATCACCATATACCAAAAAACTTTAAATTTATTTTAATAATAGTATTTCAAATTGTTAACATATATTTTTCACACAAAATATCCTAAACCCCTAACCCCTGTCCCATTAATTCTTAAACCTTAACTTTCGTCCTCTTAACCCTTAAACCCCTAACACCTGACCTATAAACTCTAAACTCATATCCTTTAAACCTTAAATCCTAAACCCTAAACTATAAATCAAAAACTCTAAACCTTAAACCCTAAACTATAAATCAAAACCTATAAACCCTAAATTTAAACCCTAAAACCATTAACCCAAAACCCAAAACCCTAAAACGTAAACCATAAACACTAACAGTAAACCATAAACAATAAACCTTAAACCCTACACATTAAACCTGCCTAAACCCACTAAACCGCTAAATCGTAAACACTACACCCTAAACCCTATACCATACACCACACACTATGTAGCACCCCTAACCCGTATCCGTCGCCAGAGTAGGGTTATGAGGTATTATCAAACTAAACTCTATTCCAGATAGACCTTCAATTGAATTCAAACACAAGAAATTCGATCCTTCATAATCTTATAATCCATTAAAGAAAACAATATACAACGAGTTTTATTACATGTATTTAATACATAACAATGTCTAAACCACATGATTTAAACATTCATGAAATTTATACACTTAAAACATATCTCAACTAGAATCATTATAAAATAGGTCGAACATAATCAACACATATATCATATAAACATGTTTTCAATAATTTTTCTATCATATGCGTGCACATTAAACTCAATCAATCATTTATACTAATTTGGTAACAATTGTATATATATAAACATATCAAAGTTACACCGACCGAACATACATCTAATGTTATGAACTTATATCATATGCATTTCTTTATAACAAATGTCATATTTATACTTGCACAAGACTATTCTTACATCATACGCCAAATATGAATACGCTTACTAACGTACCTAAACTTTGAGTTTATTTATTTAATCAAAGGTTCGGTCATACTATTTTCAATATCACAAACATATCATAGTGATTCAAACATTGAGACCTAACCATGCCGCTTTTACTTACCATTGAATTCTTGCTTATACGGAATGTTACTTACCCTTACTACCTTAAGTATACATCATTTAATAAATTGCCAAAGCACATGTCTCAACTCACTATCAATAATAATGTATTTAAAACGAATTACACATGAATAAACCTTGACAAAATAATACATACAATGCAAAGAACCACGCTCCGCACATATAATTCAAGGTTAAGCATATTAATCCAAACATATAACCAGATTATTATTCAACTACTATATATATATATATATTATCTACATAAATCATCAAGCACTACTACCATTTTCCTTACTAGCCAAATCACGTAATTAAACATATCACATCTAATTCGCATGACTAATGTCACATTATCAAATTTTATCCTAACCCATAATGTCATTACCCACAACACTAAGTTATACTTACTACATGCGCCTATGCCCTAACCAATTATATAGCAAATAATTCCATCCCACTCATATATCATAATGACATAACTATATGCATCATTTAATCATTAAAGAAATACATATGACTTCATATCAACTAGCACAAAACATAAGCCATATTCGTATGGCTTTAATACATATAATGACAAGGTGTCCAACTCAAACATGGACATTAACCATCCTATACATGCCTTTATTCAAAATATAGCAAACTAAAGGATTACCAAAAAGATGATAGTGTGGTTGACTTCACAGATGATCCTCCGAGCCCGTAGCTGGAACCACCGTCTATAAAACCGAACAATGAGCACACACAAGTAAGCTTACTAGCTTAGTAAGTCTCAAGCAAATTTTAATAAGATCATCCAACATCTAAGCATCTTAATCTTTAAGTTCATGACACATATAATATAAACATTTCCACATGTAAATTAAACATGGCCGAATACTATCAATTCACTTACATAAGTATTTGTGCTTTATTACCATATGCATGTAATTCACCAAAACACAAAAGTTATGATATAGTATTAGCATATTTCAAATCAAGCGAGTATAACATTCACATCGATCACATATACTAATTTGTATACGTATGCAAGTATATTGAAACACTTTCACTATTAATATTTTTTTTTCTTATGGCCGATTTTTCCCAAAATGACACATTTAAACTCATATTCTATTATTTATTATTCATACCCAACAACGGTAAGCTCAATGGCATATTCCAAATTTCTCATCGAACCATCAACTAAATCATATCATACTTCATTCAAAAAATGCTATATCAACTTACCATATTCTTTAATTATAAAAGAAAAGGCTTGTACTTACCTGAGCTTTTAGCTCATAGCATTTAATGTGTTTCACCTTATATGATTCATAATTTTATCCATTTTTTAGCTCATCACCGCATTACACCTGCTAGGCATTAAAGCTCTGAAATATACACCGCAGATTAAGCCCGCTAGGCAATAAGCTCAAACACTTCACCCAAGACAAGGCCCGCTAGGCTCAAGCCCGATAAAATTCATCGGCACAAAGCCTGCTAGGCTCGAAGCCCAAATCAAATCCACCGGCAAAATGCCTACTAGGCTTGAAGCCCGAATAACGGTATTATTACCAACTTATTCACATTACATGCTGTCCAAAATTTCAATAATCGCACATTAATCATATCACTTGCCATGTCATTCAATCAAAATTTAACAACATTACATTTTCATATTTTACTATCCAATTTCAGCTTACCACATTCTATGACTACAAATTTCTTAATTCAACATATAAACTATGATATAATCGATATTAAAATATCAATTTGCTTACGACTTACCTTGGAAGTCGAATACTTTGAATTTCCCGGCTACTCGTGTACTTTAGCTTTTCCCCAATCTACCTCCTTTTCTTTTTGTTCTCGATCTAAGAATATCAAGTAAAGCTCATTCATATTCATTCTATTTATTTTAGCTCAAAGCTCAAAATTATAAAATTTGCCACTTTAACCCCAAAATTTTAAATTCTTATTATTTACTCCCCAAAGCATTACACTCAAAAGTACACATAATTTAAATTAAAATCTTAAGGACCGAATTTTCTCCTTCATTTATTACATCTATACATACAGTCAAATTGCATTTTTAATTCAACAATTATTTACCGTTTACAAATAAGTCCTTAAGACTCTAAACACCAACTATCAAAATTTTCCACAACATCAAGCCAAAGCCGAATGTTCATAATACATATATCATCACATTTCTTTCATTAATCAAGCTACTTAGTTCATCCATGAGTTTCTCTTCTCACTAATTCTTCATTGAGTTAATCTCCATTAGAGATTGTAAAGAAAACTTAATAGTCTAACATACATATAGTATATTTAACTTAAATCACTCAAACACAAACAAAATCATATTCATGGTAACTTTCGAAAGACATTTCTATAGCAAAAATTTGGTCATGGGTTAGCTAACTTGCAAGATGACTACCTCAATTTATAAAAAAATTATCAAGAAATAAACTTGATCTGTAACATCCCTAACCCTTATCCGTCACCGGAAAGGGGTTACGAGGTATTACCGGACTTAACTACTAATTTGGGGCATAAAAATTGAAACTGTCCATCTGTGTCATATTAACTAAATTGACTATAAATCGAGTTAGGAAACTCAAAATTTAGATCCGTAAATTTTTATTAAAACTAGACTCATATATCTTCTTACTAAAATTTTTACAGAATTTTTGGCTTAACCATTTAGTACAGTTTATTCATTAAAGTTTCCCCTATTTCACTAACCAACGGTTCTGACCTCTCTTAACCTAAATTCAAATAACTCATTGTACAGTTATCATATGATTCTCCCACTTATTTCTATTGAAAATAGACTCACTAAGGAATCTATACATATAAATTATAACTCATAATTCACTTTGTACAATTTTTAATGATTTTTCCAAGATAGAACAGGGAACCACGAAGTCATTCAGAACCAGTCTCACTAAAATTAAAATATCACAGAATATAAAATTCCTCTTCCTACTCTGTTTCTTTCATATAAAAAAAGACACAATAAGATTTAATTCTATATCTTATTCACTTCCTAATTCCCTTTCTCCTATTTTTGGTGATTTTTCAAAATCATGTCACTGCTGCTAACCAAAAACTGTTTCATTACAAAATATGGTTAACTAGATTATAACATCTTTACTTCATTTCATTTAAACTCTATACATTAACCATACTTGTAAATATACCAAAATCAAATCAAACGAAATCATCAAGCCAAAATATAAATTCCAAGATTAACAAGATGGACAAGCCATTTTCGTATGGCTTATACAAATATATACAACTTCAAAACTAGTAATATCAAAACTAGTCTATACATGCCATATAACCAAATCTCCAAGCATTTATTTACCGAAGCGAGAATTGGATAGTGTGATGAGATCTCCTTCGACTTCCAACCCGAGCAAGTCTTCGAAACTCTATAAACGTAGGAAAATTACTCAAAGTAAGCTTTGAAAACTTAGTAAGCCATAAGCAAATAATTCACCATAGAAACATATATAATTTAATTCAAATAGGCCAAATTTGGTTAATCACATACACACGTACAATCACTTTTCTCATATAATCCATGCTCCTCGTTAAATAACGTCACTTACTCATAATTTATATCATCATTCGTAAACTTTCACCCTTCATAGCCTTAAGGCCAAACACTCACACATTCGATAATAGATTTCACATCGATCTATAAATCACTTTCCCATCTCAAAATAAATACATAAACATTTGTTCACGATATACATATTAACTACCAAATTTTCCTTCTTATCTTTCAATTCATATAATTCACATATAAATCCATATGATATAAAATTTTCATTTCAACATCTAAAACTTACTTATTAGATCTCAGAGACCCATTTTACCCGGGTCCAAAAGACCCAATCTTGCCCAACCCAACAACCCACTAAAGCCCAATCTAGCCCACTAACCTAACCCAATAAACCCAAGTCGACAGCCCAACTACCCATGAGTCAAACTAGGGTTTCGTAAAAGTGAAACCCTAGCCTTCTACACCTGCCCACCGCCACTAACCGCCTGTGCCACTGACACCACCGCCACCGCCCTTCCCACTTGCACCGAGCCATCTCATGAGCATTAAACAAGAGTTGATGAAAGTATTTGTAAATCGGCTATAAAAGCCGATTTTGAAACTTTGTATGGGGGTTTTTTGTTGTTTTTTTTAACCTAATACAAGCAAAAATTTCAAATGATTCAAACAAAAAAAAAGAAATAAAGAGCAAGATTTAAACACTAAAAACGCCACGTAAGAAAGCAAGGATGTAAGCCAAACAGAGGTGATTTCATTTTAGATCTAATTTTTTTCTCTTCGAATCCTCCCTTTTATTATGCAAGAAACATACAAACACGCACATATATAATAACATAATAAAAAAGGAATAAAAAATACCAAAATTTTACCTTTTTTTGAACTTCCGGTGGCCGGCGACGGCGCCGGCGCGACGGCGATCGGCCGAAATCCCACCGGATCCCCCCTCTGCAGAGAAAAAAAGAAAAGAAGAATTTTTTTTAAAAAAAACAGACAGCTCAAGTGATTTTTTTCAGAGTTTAGGGCCTTAAATAGCCGCTCAAAACGACGCTGCTTTGGGTCGGCCTAACGCCCAAAACGACGCTGCTTTGCCCCTGTGATCCGCGTGTTGACCCGACCACCAAAAGATCCACGTGTTTTGTTTTTGGGTCTAATTTCGCAAATGGCCCTCCCGCTTTTTTGACCTCTTTTAATTAAGTTTTTATTATTTTCAAATTTGAACCCACAATTTATTCCGGTTCGCAATTTAGTCCCTGGTGCTGCGGCGCGTTTTGACCGAAGGGGTTTATTGCCTCTTTGGTCCCCCCAGTCCTTTAGTGCGTGTAAATAGGTCCCTAATCTTTCTTTTATTTTAAATTTGCCCCGAAATTTTGCTTTTTAATTTAATTTAGTCCTTTTATTGTCTTCACTATTTTTTAACTTAGCTAAAATAATTATTATTATTATTATTATTATTATTATTATTATTATTTATACGCTTATTATTGTTATTATTATATATTTTTACTATCACTAATATTATTCTCAATTTTATTATTATTATTGTTTCATTATAGGTTAGTATTAAGGCATTATTTTTATTTTCACTTGGTTATCATTTATATTATTATTTTCACATTATTACCATTATCTTATATTTTATTGTTTTATTAAATTTTCATCACTATAATTTTATTATTCTATTTTACCACTAATATTTTATATATGTATTATTCATATTAGTATAGTATTATCATTGTTTTATATCACTATCATATTATTATTATTATTATTAGTACTCTTATATTTTTTTATATTTATATCTCACGCTCATTTTTTCTTAATTTCATATTATTACTAAACAAAATATATTTTGAAAATCATCATATTTCATTTAAAGGTTTTAGAATAAAGGCATTGTTTCGTATTTAGAAATTGGAAATAGTGCCCTAACGTCTTTGGGTTGCGATTTTCTGCTTGACTAAATACTTAACATCCTTTTTACTTAAGTTTCACTAATCACGAGACGAGTTTGATTACGAGAGATTAAAACATCGTGTCCTAACGCATCGGATGTGATGTTTATATCTTTTCGGACAAAGAAATCTCAAGTTTTGACTCGAGCCTTTTCTTTAAATTAATACGATACGATGCATTTTGTAAAATTGCTACACTCCATTTAAAGGTTTTAAAATAAAGGCAATGTTCTGTATTTGGGAATTCGGGGAATAGTGCCCTAACGTGCTGGGTTGCGATTTTCCATTTGACTAAATAACTAAACATCCTTTTGATAAACTTCAGAAAATCATGAGATAGCTTTGATTACGAAGGTTTAGAATATCATGTCCTAACGTCTTGGATGTGATGTTTGTACCCTTTCGTAACAAAGAAATCTCAAATATCCTAATACCTTTTAAAGGATCCGTATTTTAAAACCCTTTCAAACTTCCGACATTAAGACACTAATTAATCATTTTGGTACCAATTTTGGGCGACGAGGGTGCTAACCCTTCCTCGTATGTAAATCGACTCGAACTCGTTTTCTGGATTTCGAGACCAAAATCGTTGTTTTGATAAATCAAACTGTTTATTAAAAACAATCGTTTTACGAGGTGACCTGATCACACCTCAACAAAAAAAGGATTGGTGGCAACTCCTATTTATTTTCATTTTTAAAACCAAAGTCGAACCCGTTTTGTTTTCCAAAAGAATGGTTACGACAGCTTGGCGACTCCACTGGGGACACCAGAAAGTCAAGCCATAAATTGATTATTTTCTGTCTTTCGTCGGAATTTTGAAAGTTCGATTTGAAAATTACGATCTTTTTATTGCATGTTGTTTTAATTTCGGCATTGCATTGCATGACCGTTGTGGTCACACCTTTAAGTGGGAGTGAGAAGCTACTCCTTCGTGAGGTTTTCACCTCCGTGCAGGATAGTGGATCGCTTTCGGGATACATCCGTACCTATGTCTTCGTGAGATTTTCATCTCCGTGCAGCCATAGGGAAATGTATTCCCCTGAACTGAACTCGGTCTATATGAGCCTATAATGGGTGAGGATCGAGGAATTTGCTGGTTCGGGTACCCTTCTTTAGAACTAAACCTCATATAGTAAGCCCTAAGAACCCACCCTATGTAGAGCCATGCCAAACCCTAGTGGTTACCAGATTAGGTATTTTTATTCTTTGCTTACTATGTATGGAATACTGATTTGCTTCATTTTTATTTTTGCATGGCATCTTCATCAAAAAAGGTGTTGATTCACATTCAATTGCTAAATAGATAGCTTGTCATGGAAAGGGGGTTTCTTGATAAAGTGGAGGACAATGCGGCCGTCCGAATATGGGCCGAGACAGTGCAACAAGAAAAAGGTGATAGTCTTACGTATGACACATGTCGTAATTATGGGACTTCACACGATCGTTGTAACTCAAAATAATCTTCAAGAGATGAAAGAGATATGGAGTCAATGGGACGACGAGATCAAGCAACTATTCTATCGTTATTACGGTGATCTCGCCTTATCTCGCCGACATCAAGGTTGACCAACACTTATTCCGAGCTATAGCCCAATTTTGGAATCTCGCTTATAGTTGTTTTACTTTCGAAAGCGGATCCGTGCCTACTATAGAAGAACACACACTTTACTCCGCTGCCCAAAAATTCAAACCGACAAAGTTTATGCAAGACTGTTAATGTCCCCACCTTCTTAAAAAGTCGATGAATATTACGGAATGAGCGAGCAAAGGTCACAACTGGATAAAACAAAAGGAGATTGTAAGTGCATCCCTTGGAGAAATTTAAGGACTTGATCATAGCGCATCCCGACGTGAAGAAAAGGGTTGACATTTTTGCCTTGAGCATTTATGGATCGACTATTTTCCCTAAAGCTCTAGGGCATGTAGACGAGGCGGTCTCGCACTTATTCGATGATTGATAGAAGAGTCACACTGCTCCTCGCAATTCCGCCAAACTTTCGTGTCCCTAAGCGCATGTCAAGAAATGGGCGAAGGAAGATTCACCGATTGTGCACAACTCTTATTGGCATGGTTCAACAAATTTTTGAAAACAAAAAGGCATCGTGTCGAATCTTCTCCGAGGACTATTCCCGCTAAAAGAATTAGCGCCACGCCAAGGCGAGACGATCTTACGTAAGAAAATGGATGATGATTCGCAAAACCCGCAAGAAGAAGACGAGAATGGAAAGCTCCTTTAATGATTCCCGATGAGATCTTATATCGGTGGAGATTTTGACCGGTTCCTCATCGGGAGTATGGGAGCTATCGGATATGCTCCTTTCCTCGTGTTGAGACAAGATGATCGAGACGCTTTATACCTACAACACAAGGTCTAATTCAAAGAAGGTTTGAATATAAAGGAGACAATTGTAAGAAGAGAGTTCGTGAAATAGCGAGTGCTTGAGTCGGACTCATAGAATGAAAAGGTTTGCCACTAACCCGATGACAACCCCGAATATGACCGATGGTGGAGTCGAGAATCAACGACAATATCCCCACATCAAAGCCAAGAAAATGCCCGATCGGTAGAAGAGCACCGCAGTAATCCCGCTTGAGCTCAAATCATCAAACAGATTTTGAAAAAAATGTGGAATTAGGGAAAAGGATAGAACAATTAGAAGAAGAGAAATGCAGTTAGGATTGGATGTTGACATTTAGAAGTCGGAAGTCAAAAGTTGAAGAAAGGGAAAAATAAGGTGAGGAAGATTTGGACAGCTTTGAAAATAGACTATAAGAAGTCACGAAGGTTAATGAAAATTGTTGGATTAGGAAAACGCCGAGCAATGGCATCAAGAACTTAAAGAGGAAAAACATAGAGCCGACCAATGGGAAAGGAACTCCGAGATACTCAAGTTCGGAAGCTACTCAAAAGAAGTTTGGTAGAAACTCGAACGAGAAAGAGGAATTAAAGGCTCGGGTGATGAACTGGAAAGATCATTGTATCAAGATCGTAGCCGTAACTCAGTAGTCTAATTAAAGGCTAGTCTCGAGTAAAATTGAAGAAATGAAAGCAAGAATCAAAGAGCTAGAATCTACTTTACATGGTTGTGAGCTACGGTGGAGCTTGAAGTCAATGAGGAGCGTTAAGCAAGAATTTCATCACTCTCGTAATCAAGTCGAGATCGGGATTACATTATGGGGAAGCCGTGGCTCAAGTGCGAGAGGTGGCGGATCACTTACAAACCTTAGCGATCAAGTGATGTATTAAGTTTATTTTACGAATCAAAGTCAGAGCAAGGTCAAGAGTTAGCTGGGCTTTTTGAGGAAGTCAAGGCCTTAAGTATTAGGGCGAGGCCTTATATGTAATCTATTTTATGTAAAGAAACTTGTTTTCTAGAAAAGTTATTCTAAAAAGAAATTGAATCAGAATTAATGCCTTTTTTGCATACATTTCATGCATTAGCATTACATTGCATCATGTGCATTAAATCTCACAAAGGAACCTTAAATTATGACAGTGACCCTGGAACATCGCTACAATACACGAGGCAAAACAAAAATCATGGATCAAAGAATGGAAAGACTAGAACAAATGCAAAAGGAAATACAGAGCAGCGATACAAGATACAACAGACATGATAGAACGAATGCAGAATCTCAGAGTAACATGATGAATCGGCCATGCGTAGTTGTTGGCCAATGAACGTGAGAAAGGAAAGGGCGTGCTACTAGTTTGGGAAACGATAATGACGACCTGCATACCCTCCGGTTTTACCCCGCCTAATACCCAAGTGCCACCGGAGGTGCATCCCCAAAGGACGCTCACATTATTAGACCTCAATATCGTTGGTACCGCGACACCAACCCACCTCCCGACTAGTTCGTACTAACCCAGGAAAGTCCGCTAACCTCGTGGTCCCCGATTTCGTTGAACCGCGTAAATGGATAAGGCAAAATAGATTTGTCAAAGCAACTTGAGAACCGCTGCAAGTGGCTAGAAGAAAAGTTTAAAGAAATAGAAACGGTGACCATCGTTACGGGTTGGACGCTAAAGACTTAAGTCTAGTCCCGAACTTAGTCCTTCCACCAAAGTTCAAAACACCAGAGTTCGAGAAATATAACGGGACTAGCTGTCCTGAGGCGCACATCACAATGTTCTGCCGGCGGATGTGGGGCACCTTAATAATGACCAGTTGCTGATTCACTATTTTCAAGACAGTTTGGCGGTCTGCCGCCAAATGGTATAACCAACTTAGTCGTGCCCAAATCAAGACGTGAAGGACCTCCAGCACAGCCTTCATGAAACATTATGGCCATGTAGCTGATATTGCTCTCGATAGAATCACGCCCAAAATATGGAGAAAAGTCGGTGAAAGTTTTAGACAAGATGCCCAATGATGGAGAGAGGTAGCAATACAAGTGCAACCACCACCGCTTAGAAAAGGAGACAACCATGCTCTTTATTAATACGCTGAAAGCTCCTTTCATCAATCATATGCCGGGGCGCCACTAAAGCTTTTCGGACATCGTGATGTCGGGAGATGATAGAAAATGCAATCGATGTGGCAAGATCGAGGCAGAGAAAGCACTAGAAGGGCCGCCTAAGAAGAAAGACGGTGAAGTAAATAACGTGAGCACACACAAGGCGATCACGGTTAATCGACCAAAGGCGATCACCTCGCAACAAGGTCCGCAAGACAGAATCGGGAACCGCATCAAACACCAAAAAATTCAATTCATGCCAATTCCAATAACGCATAAGGAGCTATACTGCACCTTGTTCAATGAGCATATCGATCCCCATTCTATTTGGTACCATTACAACCGCCATACCCTAAGTGGTACGACCCTAACGCTCAATGCGATTACCATGCAAAGCGAGGGCATTCGATAGAGAATTGCCTCGCTTTTAAAAAGGTAGTCGAGAGGCTAATAAAGATGGGGTCATAACACTCGATGACTTGGTAAATAAGGGAACCCACTACCCAATCACGAAGGTGGAGGGTAAACACGATTACGAGGAGGTGGTAAAAAGATCAAGAAGGACGCCACGAGGTAAAACCCCATTGAGAGTAGTCTGGGAGGAAATGGCGAAGAGAGGATTGACAGATTCAGATCCTGCAGAAAACTAGAAGTATACAGAGAACTACTGCGAACTCCATAAAATAAAAGGGCACGAGATTCAAGAATGTGCCCAGTTTAGAATCTTGGTGCAAAACCTTATGGAAAAAAAGGAATTGGAGTTTTATGAAGGAGTAGAGGAAAGGAATGTATGTGCGACCGAGGAAGAATTGATGAAGCCTAGAATCAATCACCCAAGAATCATCATCTCGCAAACACTAAGGCGGGTATAGGGAAGGTCAAGATTATAATTCGAGACCGCTTTTTTCCCTACAAAGACAAAAAAGGTACCCTGGGACTACAATTGTAATGTGATGATACCAAGGGCGGAAAGCTCCACTAGCATTTCGGAGGAAGGCAAGAATGAAGGGTCCTATACACGCAGTGGAAAGCGGTACGACCCTAAGAATAAAGGAGCAGAACCAAGAAACTAAAGATCGGCCGACCGGGCCGAAAGAGGAATTGCCCCAACAACGAACTCAGAAAAGAGGAGGAGGCCAAAGAATTCTTGAAATTTTGAAACAAAGTGAGTACAAATGGTAGAACAATTGCAAGAAACAACTAGCTTACATATCTATGCTAGCCTTGCTGTTAAGCTCAGAAGTGCACCGTGAAGCACTGATGAAAGTACTGAATGAAACTTATGTTACTAAGGATATATCCGTTAATTAATTGGACCGTCTGGTTAGTAACATAAGTGCTGATAATTTTATTTACTTCAATGATGACGAAATCCCACCCGGAGGCATGAGATCAACGAAAGCCTTGCACATAACTACCCACCGTAGGGATACACTCTGCCAAGCGTGCTAATAGATAATGGGTCAGCGTTGAATGTCCTACCACTGGCTACACTCAAGAGGTTGCCAATAGACAATTCTCACATGAAAGCATGCCAGAACATAGTGAGAGCATTTGATGGCACTTAAAGAAGAGTGATGGGAAGAATGGACGTGCCATTATTGATCGGGCCTAACACATATGAAGTAGATTTTCTAGTCATGGATATCAAGCCCTCTTACAATTGCCTATTAGGAAGGCCATGGATTCATTCGTCGGGGTCACCCTTCATCATTGCACTAAAATTGAAATTGGTAATGTAAAATTGGTGGTAACTATAAACGCAGAAGAAGACATCATAGCAATCGCTACCAACGGCGCCATATGTAGAAACAAGTGAGGAGGCCGTTGAATGTTCCTTTCGATCCTTAGAGTTCAGAATGCTACTTTTATCTCGGAGGGAATGAAGTCCCTGCCTAAGCTATCCAAGACCACGAGGATGGGCCTACGAATGATGATAGGAAAAGGGCTCTACCAGAAAGGGATTGGGCAAACGCTCTCAAGGAAAGTTCAGATCCCGATGTCGAAAGAGAAAAGAGACCGCTTTGGCTTGGGTTTCAAACCGGATGCAAAACAAATGAGGAAAGAAATAGAGAAGAAACAAGAAAGAAGAAGGGCAAGGTTGAACGGAGAGGACGTCAAGTGGGAATCAATGACATTCCCCCACATATCCTGTACTTTCGTGTCAGGAGGAATAATCTACCAGGAGAATCTTCCTCACATCAATGCCATACACGACGAGGAAATTGATCAAGGAAACCTATTGGGCATTCACCCGTACGAACCTAGAAGCATTCTGAACAATTGGACTGCAGAGGAATTTCCTGTAGTTTTTAGAGATTATACAGAGTAATATTCAGAACGCACTCATTGTTTTAAGCCTAGAAACAATGGGATTTCTTTTGTGAAACAGGCTCATGTTCGGATATTTTGTCTCAATGAAATGCATCTTTAATTCTAACAAACTTTTTTTCATTTCTTGTTCTCATTCATATCATGTGAATAGTAATCCTTCAATTCATTCAATCTTTGTACATCCCTTGGTACCCATCATGTGTCCCCGCCATCAATGATATGAGTAACGATACTACGATTCAGAGGTCCGTTTAACAAGACATGTGTTTAGAGGAATCTCAAGATTTTGAAAATGACAGAGAATGTGACTTGCCTCCAAATTTGTTGAGAATGGTAGAGCAAGAAGAAAACATATTCTACCGCATAAAGAGTCAAGGGAAGTGGTGAACCCGGAGAAGGACAAGAAGTGAAGATCGAGCTTGTATCACGGTAGAGACCAAGCGAGACCTCATCGAAGTTACTCCAAGAATTCAAGGATGTATTCGCATGGTCATATCAAGATATGCCCGATTTAGCAATCGATATCGCAAAGACACCAGCTTGCCCATAAAAGAAGAATATAGCCGTCCAATGTAACCTTCAAGAATGAGACCGGATGTTTTGTTAAAATAAAAGAAGAAGTCGAGAAACAATTTAACGCCGGATTCTTGCAAGTGGTTAAGTATTCGATTGGGTGGCTAATATCGCCCTCGCCCCTAAGAAAGATGGGAAAGTGCGAATGTGCATAGACTACAGGGATCTAAATAAGGCTAGCCCGAAAGACAATTTCCCGTTGCCTCACATCGACACCTTAGTAGACAATACGGCGGGCTATTCGTTGTTCTCCTTCATGGATGGTTTCTCAGGATACAACCAAATAAAGATGCATCATGAAGACATGGATAAGACAACATTTGTGACCATGTGGGGGACGTTTTGCTACAAGGTGATGCCGTTCGGGCTAAAAAACGCAGGAGTGACGTATCAGAGGGCCATGGTAACCCTATTTCATGACATGGTGCACAGAGAAATTGAGGTTTACGTCGACGATATGATCACCAAGTCCCGAACTGAAAAGGAACATGTGCAGGTCTTAAGGAAACTATTCTTGAGGTTGAGGAAATTCTAGCTAAAACTTAATCCAGCAAAGTGTACCTTCGGAGCTCGGTCTGGGAAGTTGCTCGGATTCGTGGTCAGTAAAAAGGGGATTGAGGTTGACCCAGACAAAGTCAAGGCCATACAAGAGTTGCCTCCACCACGTACCCAAAGAGAAGTTAGAGGTTTCTTAGGAAGGCTAAATTACATCGCTTTGCTCATTTCACAACTAATCGAAAATGTGACCCCATATTCCGCCTCGCTTAAGAAACGCAATCCGCACGGGATGAAGAATGCCGAAGACCTTCGACAAAGTAAAGTAATACTTGTCCAATGCCCCAATATTGACATCGCCTCATCCAGGTAGGCCGTTAATCCTTTATTTGACAGTGCTCGATAATTCAATAGGATGCGTGCTTGGTCAACATGATGACTCGAGAAAAAGAGAGAAGGAAATATACTACCTTAGTAAAAAATTTACTGAGTGTGAAACAAGGTACTCGCCAATCGAGAAACTATGTTGTGCCTTGATTTGGACAACTCGAAGATTGAGGCAGTATATGTTGTATCATACGACATGGCTCATCTCAAAGCTAGATCCTCTGAAATACATGATGGAGTCCACCACTTTGAACGGAAGGATGGCCAGATGGTAGATTCTACTTTCTGAATTCGACATAGTCTATGTGAACCAAAAGGCAGTAAAAGGGAGTGCAATAGCGGACTTTTTAGCCAATAGAGCCCTTGAAGATTACGAGCCTTTAGACTTCGATTTCCCTAATGAAGATTTGATGTATGTGGCAAACACTGAAGAGGGTGCCTCAGAAGATCATCCTTGGAAGCTGAATTTTGACGGAGCATCAAATGCCGTGGGCAATGGAATTGGGGTAGTTCTGATATCCCCGAAAGGAGACCATTACCCATTTGCTTGCAAGCTGGATTTCGATTGCACTAATAACATGGCTGAGTACGAAGCTTGCATCATGGGTCTCCGCGCCGCTATCGAACGCAAAATCAGAGTATTGGAAGTGTATGGAGATTCTGCCCTCGTAATCTATCAACTTAAAGGGAATGGGAAACTAGGATTCAAAGTCGGCCATCTACAAAAGATTGGCCCAAGATTTGATCGAGAGTTCGACGATGTCACTTTCTGTTATTTACCCAGAGACGAAACCAGATGGCTGATGCTCTGGCTACCCTAGCCTCCCTGGTCCAAATAAATGAGAATGAGGATATGAAGCCTATACGAATGAGCATTCATCAGGACCCAGCCCATTGCTACAATATTGAAGAAGAAGAGAAAACTGGCCTACCATGGTACCACGATATATTGCGGTATGTGAAAAATCGTGAGTACCCGGACCAAGCAACTGAGAACGATAAAAGGATGTTGAGAAGACTAGCTTGTGAATACGTCCTGGATGGAGAGGTCCTATACAAGAAAAGGAAAGACCAAGTGCTGCTGAGATGTGTGGATGCCGCCGAAGCTAAGTTAATCCTAGAAGAAGTCCATGAAGGCGCTCATGGAACTCACGCTAATGGTTTCACGATGGCCGTGCAAATAATGAGGTTTGATATTATTGGTCCACCATGGAAGGAGATCGATCAACTATGCCAAAAATGTCATAAATGCCGATTTATGGAGACAAAATTCATGTGCCTCCAAATCACCTTTACACGTTATGACTTCCCATGGCCATTTTCCATGTGGGGCATGGATGTCATTGGACCAATCTCACCGAAAGCTTCAAATGGGCATCGGTTCATCTTCGTGGTCATCGACTACTTCACCAAGTGGGTAGAAGCACCTCGTATGCTAACGTCACTAAGTCACCGTCACCGGTTCTTGAAAAAGAAATCATTTGTTGATATGGAATGCTTGAGAGGATCATATCGCACAACGCATTGAACCTAAACAACAAGACGATAGCGGGAGTTTGTACCAATTCAACATTAAACACCACAATTCTCTCAGACGTCTAAAATGAATGGGCAAAGGAAGCGACCAACAAAAACATCAAAAGATAGTGGGAAGATGACCGAGACTTACAAGGATTGGCATGAAAATTATCGTTATGCTCTATGCTTATCAAACGTTGTCCAAACCTCTACTGGGCAACACCTTTCTCATTGGTCTATGGGATGGAGGCGCTTCTACCTATTGAAGTGGAAATACCTTCTCTTCGAGTATTGTCGAAGTGAAGCTAGATGAAGTCAATAGATCCAGGCTCGATATAATCGCTTGAACTTAATTGAAGAAAAGAGATTGAGGGCTATCCGTCACGGCCGATGTACCAAAAGCGAATGATGCGAGCTTTTACAAAAAGGTTCACCTAAGGAAATTCCACGAAGGGGACCTCGTCTTTAAAAAGATCCTTCCCATACAAAAGGATCACAGAGGAAAATGGATGCCGAATCGAAGGACCGTATGTGGTAAAGAAAGCTTTCTGGAGGTGCACTGATTCTGACTGAGATGGATGGGAAAAGCTTGCCCAATCCCGTGAACTCAAATGCAGTTAAAAATACTTTGCTTGAAATGGAAGAGGCCAAGGTGAAAACCCGCAAAGGGCACTTTGAGACTTCGAAAAAAAAACGGAGAGGCCAAGGTGAAAACCCAAAAGGGCACTTGAGACCAAAGGGCTTTTTGGGCTGAAACCCAAAAGGGCGGCTCAAATTTTGAATGGACACGCTTGCATCTTGCAAAGACTATAATCAATGTAAGAGGAAGCACGTTGTATATCGGGCATCGACAAAATACTTTGAGTCTTTTAAACACATGATGTGCTCAAAGCGCCTTTCTTGAAGTTTGTATATTGAAGCCCAATTGGCGATGTCCGTATGCCCGATCCATGTTATTTATTTTACCATTTTGGGGTTCTTTTCTTCGTAAAAAGAGATATGTCCCCACCAATTTCCTTTGTTTCATGGATAATTCATTTTAATTCTCTTTGAAATTGACTCATCATTACCCATCATTAACATGCTGCATTGAAACAATAATTGATGAACTAACGATTTCATGAAGGAAAGTTCCACGTATCACTTTGGAAATCTCTAGATAAAACAGAAACCAAATGTAACATTTGTTTAGAATTTCCACGAACACGGATAAAGACATTGAGAAAGGGGTCTTAATGGAGACCATTTCTTCAAAGTTCCTCACCGATTCAAGAATTGTGGAAGGGTGAATAATGTTACTTGGTCACTTAGAAAAAGTATGACAGGCCAATTTTCGATAAGGAAAGATTCAAAAACCCTAAATTGTTGAGGAACGAATCTAAAACAAACCAAGTCGAGTATTCTTCAAGTAGGAGTTGTGACTCCCGGGGAAGACAGCTAGAAGTCAAGGCAGGCCCGTGTTCCGAGGCCTAAAATAGGTTTTGGAATTTCCACAGGGGCAAGTCATTCATGCGAAAACGTTCATTGTAAGGGAAACGAAGATAAAACCTTGATGATAAATGAGTAATAACACCTTAAATAGGAATCATACTCATAACATTCTCGACTCATCATACTCATGGCATCCTAATCATTAGGCATAAGTATGTACTCATTCTATGTGTTACGTCCTCAAGAGGACAAGGCGGTTGAGCGAGATCTCGCCTTCCCGAGTTACGCAGAGCGCAGATCAAGATAGCGATTTGAACTTCCTAAAGTTGCGGAAGATCAAGACATCACCGTGGTCCCCGAGTTTGCAAGGATCGATTGAAGAAAGCGATTTGACCTTCTTGAAGTTGCGGAAGTAGATCAAGATTCACCGGTGATCCCCTAGTTCGCAGGATCGATTGAAGATAGCGATTTGACCTTCCTAAAGTTGCGGAAGTAGATCAAGATTCATCCGATGGTCCTTGAGTTTGCGGGGATCGGTTTGAAGATAGCGATTTGACCTTCCGGTTGCGTGAAGCGGATCAAGATTCACCGGTGATCCCCGAGTTTGCGAGGATCAGTTGAAGATAGCAGATTTGACTTTCCTAAAGTTACGAAGCGATCAAGATTCACCGGTGATCCCCGAGTTTGCGTGGATCGATTGAAGATAGCAGATTTGACATTCCCGGGTTACGTGAAGCAAATCAAGACATCGGTCCGGTGATCCCCAAGTTTGCGGTGGATCGATTGAAGATATGATTTGACCTTCCGGTTGCGGAAGCGATCCAACATTCACCGGTGGTCCTTGAGTTTGCGGGATTAGATTGAAGATAGCAAATTTGACCTTCCCGGTTGCAGGAAGTAGAACGAAGATATCACCGGTGATCCTCGAGTTTGTAGGATCAGATTGAAGAAAGCGATTTGACATTCTTAAAGTTGCAGGAAGCAAATCGAAGACATCAGTCTGGGAATCCCTGAATTTGTTCGGATCAGATTGAAGATAATAAATTCGGCGACTCCTATGGTTACAGGAGTAGATTGAAGTTAGCGAATTAAAACAAAGAGTCCTATACCTCGAAGTTGCAAAGAAGGAGTAGATCAAAGCAACAAAGTGCGATGGACTAGAACGAGGCTATCTAAAGAAAAGAAGCATCAAGAAGTTAAGACTTAGCAAGACCGCCAAAATTGGCTCTTTTAAAGTATTTGCTCTATTCTCGTTACCGACAATGAGCAAAAAGGCAACAGAGACCCATTTCACCCGGTCCAAAAGACCCAATCTTGCCCAACCCGAACAACCCACTAAAGCCCAATCTAGCCCACTAACCTAACCCAATAAACCCAAGTCGACAGCCCAACTACCTAATGGTCAAACTAGGTTTCGAAAAGGAAACCCTAGCCTTGGCCACACTCCGCCCACCGCCACTAACCGCCTCCAGCGAGCTCGACACCACCGCCACCGCCCTTCCCACTTGCACCGAGCCACTGCAAGCATTAAACAAGAGTTGATGAAGTATTTGTAAATCGGCTATAAAAGCCAATTTTGAAACTTTGTACTGGGGTTTTTTTGTTGTTTTTTAATCAATACAAGCAAAAATTTCAAATGATTCAAACAAAAAAAAGAAATAAAGAGCAGATTTAAACACTAAAACGCCACGTAAGAAAGCTAGGATAAAGCCAAACAGAGGTGATTTCATTTTAGATCTAATTTTTTTCTCTTCTCGAATCCTCCCTTTTATTATTAGCAAAACATACAAACACGCACATATATAATAACATAATAAAAAGGAATAAAAATACCAAAATTTTACCTTTTTTGAACTTTCACCACCACGTGAGGTGGCTGTGGGACGGCGGCCGGCGACGGCGAATCGGCCAAAATCCCAACGGATCCCCCTCTGCAGAGAAAAAAGAAAAGAAGAAATTTTTTTAAAAAAAGACAGACTCAAGTGATTTTTTTTGGAGTTTAGGGCCTTAAATAGCCCCTCAAACGACGCTGCTTTGGGTCGGCACTAACGCCTAAAACGACGCTGCTTTTGCCCCTGTGATCCGCGTGTTGACCCTACCCGACCCGACCGTAAGATCCGCATGTTTTTGTTTTGGGTCTAATTGCAAAATGGCCCTCCCGCTTTTTTGACCTCTTTAATTAAGTTTTTGTTATTTTCAAATTTGACCCCACAATTTATTCCAGTTCGCAATTTAGTCCCTGGTGCTGCGGCGCGTTTTGACCGAAGGGGTTTATTGCCTCTTTGGTCCCCCTAGTCCTTTAGCGCGTGTAAATAGGTCTCTAATCTTTCTTTTATTTTAAATTTGCCCCGAAATTTTGCTTTTTAATTTAATTTAGTCCTTTTTATTGTCTTCACTATTTTTTTAACTTAGCTAAAATTATTATTATTATTATTATTATTATTATTATTATTATTATTATTATTATTATTATTATTATTATTACTTTGCTATTATTATTATTTATACATTTATTATTATTATTATATATTTTTACTATCACTAATATTATTCTCAATTTTATTATTATTATTGTTTCATTATAGGTTAGTATTAAGGCATTATTTTTATTTTCACTTGGTTATCATTTATATTATTATTTTCACATTATTACCATTATCTTATATTTTATTGTTTTATTAAATTTTCATCACTATAATTTTATTATTCTATTTTACCACTAATATTATATATATGTATTATTCATATTAGTATAGTATTATCATTGTTTTATATCACTATCATATTATTAATATTATTATTAGTACTCTTATATTTTTTTATATTTATATCTCGCTCATTTTTTCTTAATTTCATATTATTACTAAACAAAATATATTTTGAAAATCATCATATTTCATTTAAAGGTTTTAGAATAAAGGCATTGTTTCAGTATTTAGAAATTGGAAATAGTGCCCTAACGTCTTCGGGTTGCGATTTTCTGCTTGACTAAATACTTAACATCCTTTTTACGAAGTTTCGTGAATCACGAGATGACTTTGATTACGAGAGATTAAAACATCGTGTCCTAACGCATCGGATGTGATGTTTATATCTTTTCGGACAAAGAAATCTCAAGTTTTGACTCGAGCCTTTTCTTTAAATTAATACGATACGATGCATTTTGTAAAATTGCTACACTCCATTTAAAGGTTTTAAAATAAAGGCAATGTTCGTATTTGGGAATTGGGAATAGTGCCCTAACGTCTCGGGTTGCGATTTTCCGCTTGACTAAATAACTAAACATCCTTTTGATAAACTTCAGAAAATCATGAGATAGCTTTGATTACGAAGGTTTAGAATATCATGTCCTAACGTCTTTGGATGTGATGTTTGTACCCTCTCGAACAAAGAAATCTCAAATATCCTAATACCTTTTAAAGGATCCGTATTTTAAAACCCTTTCAAACTTCCGACATTAAGACACTAATTAATCATTTTGGTACCAATTTTGGGCGATCGAGGGTGCTAACCCTTCCTCGTATGTAACCGACTCCTAACTCGCTTTTTTGGATTTCAGAGACCAAAATCGTTGTTTTGATAAATCAAACTGCTTATTAAAAACAACTGCTTTTACGAGGTGACCCGATCACACCTCAACAAAAAAGGATTGGTGGCGACTCCGCTTATTTTCATTTTAAAACCAAATTCAACCCCATTTTGTTTTCCAAAAAGAATGGTTACGACAAGATCAAATACACATGATTCATTATACCATCACATATGGCTGAATATACTAGTTTAATGCATTATCATATATATAACCGATCATCCAAAGTTAATTAAATTATCACATGTACTCATATATTCGAATTTAATATAATATCACATATAACCACTTATATACAAATTCAATTCATCATCACATATGCACATACCTTTGTGGCCGAACATATAAGGTTAATTAAATCAACTTACTTGATGATAACGAATTCGTAATTGCAATTACATATAGCATGCTACCATTCAACAACTACCAAGATCAATAGGTCTCAAAAATCAACTACCAACATACCATTCATTCATTCAATCAAACTCATAAATTAATAATCACCTCTCGATACTTTAATTTCGTATACAAGAACAATTTACCTCATTGATGTTTAAATTACTCAATTATCATACATCACTTACCTATTTATCACTTTTCTGGATAACTCCATTCATTGAATTATATCTCCGTAAGATTTGTAAATCCGCACACACAAGGTAATTGATGTAACGTATCGCACACTTAGTGCCATATTTAAGAAAGAGCACACATAATGCTATGTACTAGTAACGTATCGCACACTTAGTGCCATTACTATTCTTCCACACACATAGTGCCATTTACTAGTAATGTATTGCACACATAGTGCCATTACTATTCTTCCGCACACATAGTGCGAATAACCAATCCTTCCATGCATTACATATGATATTATATCCGATTCTTCCTATATACATAACAACATTAGCAACTAAATTCAATTAACGAACCTCTTACCTGTACATTCAATGGTAGAATAAAATTTAGTAACGATCGCACACTAAGTGCCGTTACTCAACACTTCTTGTAACGATATCGCTCACATAGAGCCGTTATTTAACATTTTTGTAACGTATCACTCACATAGAGCCGTTATTTAACACTTCTCGTAACGTATCGCTCACATAGAGCCATTACTTAACACTTCTCGAACGTACGCTCACATAGAGCCATTACTTTAATAATTTTGCAAGTGCATAATACATACCTTTAATTACTTACTCAAGTATTTCCTTAAACATATCAAACACCATCCTCACATTCGTTAATAGCAAATATAATTGTAAACATTTCAATTCAGATGAATAATTTACATTTATTTAAAATTAAGAACAACCATTTGCTTATAGACTTACCTCAATCCATAGATGATTATTCCCGACCTTCTCTTTTCCCGATTTATAATCGATCTATTTATTTCACGATCAAAGCATAATAATAAATCAATATCCTAACTAACTCAAATATCAAATCAAATTCAAACTCAAACCATCCTATCATTTAATTACAATTAGTAAAAACATATTTATTCCTCACAATTGGTCAAGACAAACACAACCTTTATCCTATTCATTTAAAATTGAACAACATGAATACGGAGGAATTTATATTAGTTCGTACATCATTCAAATTCTACATTTTAGGAACCCAAATAACCTACCAATCACTTAAATAATAATTAACAATTAACTTATTAATGCAAGACATCTTAATTACCAATTACATTCTTCGATAGCTTAATTTGGTATCAATTTAGATATCATTAATTAACATTATTATAACCATTTCTCCAGCTTGTAATTAATTACCCATCGATGTTTAAACAACATAAACATACAACTATTGAACACCATTTAACCAAAGACATTAACTAACACTTAGACATAAATTTTGCAAGATTTGCTTTGCTTTTAATACTCATTCAATAACTTCATAAATAGTTGCATTAACCCCTTTTAAAAATCAGGTTTAGACACCATAAACTACAACTAAATAAACATCATTAATTATTCATTTACAACTTCAACCATTATTACCATAATTTAAAGTCATTCGCACCACATTTATTAACATCTAAACAACAATTTATTGCTACTTTAACACCAAACCTGAAATCCATATAACAAAGATAAATATAATCACTTAGACAACATTAATTGGCGCCTAAACAACCATTTTCACTACAAAGAAACAGACTTTTAATGCATTTTTTGGACATTTAAGCGGCGTTTATAAAGCATACAAAAAAGTATTTATGGTGCTTTTCAAAGCACCACAAAAATGCCGCTAATACTACCAATGAAAATTTGCGTTTATGCATAAAAATCTCATAAAGATCTCGACCTTTAGCGGCGTTTGTAATAAAAGCGCCGCTAAAAGTCAGGGCCTTTAGCGGCGCTTTCCCAAAAAACGTCATTAAAAGTCGGGGCCTTTAGCGCTTTTCCCAAAACGCCGCTAAAGTCGGGGCCTTTTAGCGGCGCTTATAAAAACACCGCTAAAGTCAGGGCCTTAAATGCGCTTTTCTAAAAACGCTTAAAGTCGAGGCTTTAGTGGCGCTTACCAAAAATGCCGCTAAAGTCGAGGCTTTAGTGACACTTTACCACAAAAACGCCGCTAAAAGTCGATTTTAGCGGCGCTTCCTAAAAACGCCATAAAAATTTCTTGAGATTTAGCGGTGCTTTTCTACAAACGCTAATTTGTACTGATTTAAAAAATAATTTTTTTCAATATTATACCCTCCCGCACTAAAAACCAACCAATAACGAGATATAATTTCAACACAAAACAGAAATTTAGTATAAAAATCACACTAATTACATTAATTCTAAATGATACTTGAAATTTAATAAATTGAATGAATGATAACCTGAAAATATTGTTTAAATGTAATAATGTCAAAACTTCTTACAACAAAAACTAAATGTCTAAGATGGCGATTTCATGATCATGAAACATCTGTGATCATATGTCAAGTCAGGTCTTGAGCTCTTCAGATTTTTTGTTTTGCTCTCGCTAGCATCGATGCTACCTCTGCCTCCTCGTAGTGCAGGCCTTCTCTCCGCTTCTTCTTGCCTCCCTTGCTTGTGCCGCTTTCGCTTCTAAGCTATTGCTAGAGTTCTTCATATTTTCTTTGAACATCGGCAATTTGTCGCCTCTGCTCAACCGTGTTCTCTTGCATCCGAGCTATCCGGTTTTGTAGCCTATGAACTTCAAAGACGAGATTGACCCCTAAGGCATGTACTCTGGAGGCGGATCCAAAATATTGGCCTGGGTAACTCTAGATCCTTTAATTCAACCCACCATACCTTTCAAGACCAAAACATTAGTGATAATTCTATTAATAATATACTAAAGATTAGCGTAACTATCATTGAAGCACTGTACCTTTCGGGACCCAAAACATCTCGTAATAATTACATTATCAATCTCCTCAAGATTAACAACTATCGATCAAGCAACCGCTTCATACTCGCCTTCTTCTCCTTTAGTTTATCATAATAAATCAATGAAAGAGTTAGAAACGAAATATATAAATAAGAAAGAATGCAACATAATTTAACATTATAAATTTAAAACTATAAACGATGAATTAAACTATTATAATTAAACGGTAGAAATATTTATAAAAATAAAATTTTATTAAGTAAATATACCAAAATTTTGCAGCTTTCGATGTCATCGGAGATCCATCCTTCTTTCTATAAGTAATGTCAAAAAGTCAACGCGTCCAACTTTTTTGACCATCGAAGTTTCCTACATTTTAGCGTAAAAATATAATTTAATAGTATAAAGTAATTAATATTTGATGTAATTAATAAATTATATTACCTCTCGTCACTACACAAGCAAAACTTCTAGAACCTGCCGTGTGCGTGAATTTCTGCTTTCTGTCATACTTGCTTATCCCAACTCGCTTCACGGTCCTACATAATGCAATTTGAATTATATATATAGTAAATACTATAAACCAAATAATTTATACGATTTTAGATGTACGTAATACCTCTCCTTTTTTTGAATTCCAAAATCTAACTTGATCTTCCCATTGGTACCTCAACATTCTTGTGGAACATTTCTTAATTTTTCGTCAAGGCTTATCTCTTTCTTGAAATATTGTTTTTGAGGGTGCTTTTATTGTCTCTCCATTTTTACCCAATGTCTTCTTAACATAGTCATGAGACCTCTAAATTAAATCTACCTCAAGAAAAAAAAGTATAAAAAGTTAATATAAATGAAAATTAAATTAAAGTATTATAAATTACATTCATGTTTTATTACCTTAATATTTTCGAGGCCTGATTTTTGTTGGCATCGGGCATGTGATGCCATGATTCAGTAGTTAATGGGCAACATATTGGAATTTCGTGCTAAAATGCCCAAATAGCCTCCTAACAATGAGCTTCAGATCCAACAGTGGCCATCATTGTTTCTCCTTAGTTTAACACGATCGTTAGGCTCTAAGTCGATAAATCTTGAAGTAATGTACGCCCCGACCTCTGCGCAAGTCCCCACCACCTTCAAATTAAAAATAATATATTATTATATTAAAATTAAAAATGAATCAATAATAAAATTCAACATGCATGTAAAATAAACTTAACATTACTTTGAAATTCTCCGTGCTCGCCATCTATGTCCTCAGAGTAGAAGATCCAACAACTGCTTGTTGTTCACTACTATTAGGTTCTTCCGGATTTGGAGTTTCATGGACAATATTTAAATCTCGAATCGTCTTCTAGGCATTTTTCCCGCAGTACACATGAAAATTATATAACATGACCAACATAAAAATTATATTATTACATATAAATAATAAATCGTTAAATCTTACTACATCATATTTCAGAATATCTTCGCCCACATCCTCGACGAACCCATTGAAATTGTTGACTAGTACTAGGATATTTTCGCTAAGTCTTGTTCGAAAAGGCAAAGTTTTTGATCTTTCGACTATGTCATCTCTACTTCCACCGCCAACGTCGAAGAAGTCTCTAGGGGTGTTTCAAGTACAACGTACCAACCCTCATCGCTTGGATCTTCCGAGTAAAAACTTGTTTAACTTGAGAAGAAAACACATACTACCATCCATCGCTTGTTCTCCGGTGTGAATTAATCGAGAGAAATTCACCATTGTAAAACCATATTGATCATTTTTAATTCCGAGCCGTATTCACATTAGCCCAATCACCTCGAAATAAGACAACTTTGCATTTACCGTAATAATCCAACTCAATGATGTCGATAATAAGTCCGAAATATTCCAAATTCCTCTGGCGGATTCGTCCCTAGCACTAGCATAACTTGTAATCGAAGAATTAACAACAATTCCGCAATTTTGAGTTCTCCTCAATCTCGCGATACCTTGTATGAAATCAGATCCGCTGATGAGGAAGCCACTATATCTTTTAACTATTCTGTTTGGACCTTGTGAAAGCCATTTAACGTCATTATTTACTTCATTCCGACTCCAAACCTATTGAGTCAAAAGTAAATCGAGTAATTATGAATATTATGAGAAAATATTATTACTTGTCAATGAAAATTTAAATTGCATACCATTTGGCTTAACCATTCATGGAATGATTTTGTGAACAACTTATTAATTTCTCGTCGATTTAATCTTCGAGATCGTGAACTAGCTCTCAATATTTGTTTGTATTGACTACGGAAAAAAGGTTTTACTTTGTTAGAAGACAAACAAATCATAATTGATGAGTATTTATCAAATTGTAGAACGATTCAAATGGTTCCATTGAATCGTGATGAAAAGAACGATCGATGTGCTTGGACCCACGATCTATCATCTAATTACGTAATTTCGACTCACCGATCGGTTCTTCAAAACTTTGAAATAAATAAGTTTCAGCCAAATTATGATCTGTGAGCCCAAAGATTTCTACTTGGTCTGTTCATTCTTGTTTCAACATCTTCCAAATACCTAATGTAAAGTCATACATTCCTCCGCCAAGTATCCTCGCAATTGATCCTTCCGGATAACGCTTATTATGGCGAGATGACTTCAATTTGGAAAGGAACCTAAACACGATATACAACATTATCAAAAGTTGGAAACAAAGGCATTTAAATGAATGAAGGAATATTTTGCAAATAAAATAAGACCTTTCAATGGGATACATCCATCTATAGAAAACGGGTCCACCAAGAATTGCTTCACGGAGATGAATTAACAAGTGCACCATGATAGTGAAGAAGGAAGGAGGAATATCTTCTCCAGATTGCATAAAGTTAATGCGGCTCGATCTTGCAGTCTCTCAAGTTCTTGAACATTCAAAACTTTACCACAAATGACTTTCATTATATTTGATGTTCAATTACAGAGAGCCGTCACCTTTTTGACATACAACACTTCAAAGCAATCGGCAGTAGGTCTTGCATCAATATGTGATAGTCATGCGATTTTAAGCCATATAATCTTCGATCCTTAAGACTCACACATCGCGATATATTTGATGCATACGCATCCGGACCTTTATATCCTTCAACACCATATGTAACACTTCTTTCTCCATCTTCGACATTGAAAAAATAGCAGGCATAATCGATATTTCATATTCGAAGTGCTTCGGGATGAAGCTCACGAATTCCCATGTGGACTAAATCAAGTCTACTCAAGATTATCTTTCGATTTTCCATCGACATTCAAAATAGTCCCAATGATGTTCTCGCACATTTTCTCTATATGCATGACATCAAGGTTATGGCGAAAATCGATGCTCCCAATAAGGCAACTCAAAAATACTTCTTTTTTCCACAAGTCACCTCATTAGGATCATCCTCTTCATCGATTCATCATCGATTCATCCCTAGATCCTCTTTTTCTATGCGGGTTTGCGGTTGATTCATCTTCCCATAAATGAAATTCATATCTTTCAACATTAACAATATTTTGGATCCACGATTGGCTGAAGGAGCGATCTAAACTCTTCAAGACCATCAAATTGAGCACTCAAATCTAAATGTATGATTTTCGGTAACCACCGACGATGCCCCATGTAAGAAAACTTCTTCCCATTATATAACCATTATGAACATGTTCACAAGACAACACGGACAAGCATAACGTCCTTGGTACTCCAACCAAATAAATTAGCATAAGCCGAAAAGTCGTTAATAGTCCACATTAATGCCGCACGTAAATTAAAGTTCTCTTTTCTCATTGCATCGAATGTCCAACACCAACCCATAGTTGTTTTAACTCGTCAATAAGTGGCTGCAAATAGATGTCAATATCATTCCCGCCCTTTCTCTCGGTATAATCATAGAGAAGATAAAAGAAGATTGTTTCATGCAAACCCATGGAGGCAAATTGTAGGAACAAGCACCACAGCCAAGCATCAGACGCAGTGCTCATAAGTTTGTAAGGGTTAAATCCATCGGATGCTAGCCCAAGCCTCACACTCAGGATCGCTTGCAAAGCTTGGAAATTTGGAGTCAAAACATTTTCAAGATAAAGAATCTGCAGGATGCCTTAACAACCCATCATCGGTTCGTCCATCACGATGCCACGTCATTGATTCGGCTATCTTCGACAACATGAAAAGCCGCTGAAGCCTCAGATAGGGAAAATATCGCAAAATTTTAATCTGGCTACTTCTTTGACTGTGTACCATGTTTGTCCTCATTACCGCTATCTCAGTATTTCTATGAATCCAACGGATTGGCCGATACATGACAACACTGTTGGTTTATGCGGTCGCCTCAATACAACATGCGATCATTTGGGCAATCGTGAATTTTATTGTATCCAAGGCCCAAATCCTTTATTAATTTCTTCATGTCTTTGAAAGATTGAGGATTTTGCAAACGGAACATTTCTTGCAAGAACTCTAACAAATTGTCAACGAAGTTTCGTCCACCCCCAAACATTTCAAGTGAAAAGATGAATACGTAATGACAGCTTGGAAAATTATGATCCTTCATACGCTTCTTCATTCATTTCACCAAGTAACGCGTAGAACCGCAGCTTCTTCATTTGGTCGTTCATCCAGACACTTTTTTCCCCTTCTTGAAAGTATTTCCTCCAAAATTGTGATCATCTGTTGCACCCAAGTCGTGGAAATGACCAAACCATCATCACAAGATATTAAAAGCATCCCGCAACATGTTTTCCATGTTATCGCTCACTAACATTCGGTTGAAAGCGATGAGAAATACCCTGATTCATCGATGAAGATGCTCCCTAGATGTAGACTCGCCATGAAAAACCATATTTTGTACCCCGACAAAACCATCAACAACTAGATGTTCGTAGACCACTTCACGATAATGCCGCTAATATTGCAACACTTCTTACACGGCAAAGAATCATATTCTCTTGGCTTGCATTTTGAAATGTGAAATTCGTAAAAGTTTTACTCCATTTCGATAGTCGTTGCTTACCCTTGACAATTTCATCCAACTCCTATCCATTTCAGTAGTTGTTGAAGTCTAAAGTTGACAATAAATTATACTACTAAATTGTTAATTAATAATTTATATAAGTAATTTATGAAATTTGATATTAAAATTAGGTAAGTTATGTATTCTTTAAGATCCATCGACGTGGCATTGTTACACCTAGGGAGGATCCGTTATATCTGACAGTGAGATATAAGGCAACCCGTCAGGTTTCCAGCCTATATACTTTGAATCTTTTTCTTAAATTTATACAGTTTGATATTAACTTAAAATTTTAGTGGTTAAATGTTATAGGTTAGTGGTTAAGGGTTAGGGTTAGGGTTTAGGGTTAAGGGTTAAGGGTTTAAGGGTTAGGGTTAGGGTTAAGGTTTGGGGTTTAGGGTTAAGGGTTAAGGGTTTAAGGGTTAAGGGTTAAGACTTGGGGTTTAAGGTTTAGGGTTTAGGTTAAGGGTTAAGGGTTTAGGGTTTAAGGTTTAAAGATTTAGTGTTTAAGGGTTAGGTTTTAATGGTGTAGGGGTTTAGGGTTTATAGGTTAGGGATTTAAGGTTTAAAGGTTTAAGGTTTTAATGGTGTAGGGTTTGGGGTTTTAGGTTTAGGGTTTAGGTTTATGGTTTAGGGTTTAGGGTTTTAGGTTTAGGATTTGGTTTAGTGTTTAGATTTTTTTGTTTATGGTTTATTTAGGATTTATGGTTTAAGTTTTTTAGGGTTTAAGTTTTAGGGTTTTGAATTTTAAGAAAAGCTTTATGTAATTACGTTTAATTAGTTTTTGTATTGACTTATTGGTTGTTTAATTCAAGATTTGTAATTTAAGTAGCTATGTCATGTTATATTTAATTTAATGGAAATCGATTAATTTATTATTTAATGTTATATATATTCATTTCATTCACCATAGTGTAATTGATTATATTATGTTATGATGGATTCATTATAGATATGATGAAAGTAACCTCAAATGCTTTGGAAAGTTGCAACAAACATCTCAATTTCCGTGAACAAACATCTCAA